>JAZHYW010010637.1:0-43440 GCA_037355805.1 Ixodes ricinus | reverse complement strand
CGCGTTCTTCATATATGCACCGACGCCTCAATAACGCGTGGATGCTGGTGAAGAAAACAGCTTGCTGCTGACTCCAATGGCAGGAATGCACCTCTGCTTTTAGCTCATCCTATGTACAAAACTTCCTTCCTCCGAGAATTGCTTTAAGTGTTCCGAAGTAAATAAAATCGCTCGGTGCAAGGTCCCATAATTATGGCGGATGCGGCATCCACTAAAATCGTAAAACCTTGATTTTTTCCCCGCTGTCGCACGTGGGTGGCACGCAATGCCGTGCTGCAGCAACACACCAGAAGTTCGAAAATCACGGCGCTTTGACCTGATCACAGACTTCAATTGTTCTCGTGCAGGTCGCGATATGACGTGTTCTTGAAACGGAATTCCTTGTGGACGTAATATGTTCGGCTATTTGTCCCTAAAGGAGTCATCAAACGATATCCGGTTGGATTGTTCATGACTTTAGAGAGGCGTACTGGTCCTAGTCTGGCCCAAGTATACTTGCACGGACCGCCACTGATTCAGAATCTCCATGGTCGCGGTGAAGTTGCGAGGATAAAAGGAGACTATTTCTTTCAGTCGTGCCTTCGCAAAGCTCGATGACGCAATTGTGGGATCGAAACCACCCGCGTGACGACAGTTGAGAGCGGCTCGTGGATTGGACACGAGAACTGCGTGAGCACTCGGCTCGTCGAACGATCAATGCCTCGGCGGACATTCGGGTAGTGGCTCGTGTCCAAACACTGCGGTGATTGAGAATAGCCGAACTCTAACAATGCCTCGAGCTTCCCGGAGGTCAGCAGGCGTTTTCTACTTTGCCGACCCCAGAGCGTGGCTGTGATTAACGTCGGTGGCATTGGATAAGCACCAGGCCACGTATCCGCTTGTTTTGGCTCCGAGTTGAGGGGATGAACGCTGCTCATATTTCTCGAATTTATTTGCCGACCGGCATCGCTTAGAAGGGAACAAAAGCACACAAAAAATGTCTTTTGTGTGATGTATAAGTAGTGTGACCCGAGCTTTACAGACAAAGAAAACAACGAGCGTAGCTTCGCCCCATATCGGAACTGCCCTGAACTTCGCTTGGCCTTAGTGACGAAGTGTGCCTGCAATCTTTGCTTGCCAGCTTGGTCTCTGGCTTGGCCTAGTGGATTTCAACGTTCGTCCTCACTGACAATGGGTTGAAGAAAATATTATTTCTGAGTTTCAAAAGCGTCGGAGCCGCGCCTCGCGCCCACCCACACGGCACTCCTTACAGTCCGGCGTGAATCGTCTTGGTGCCCACCTGGCGGACGCTGTACGGTACTGCAGAATACCGTTAATCGTGCGGTGCACCGCACCACGACGGATGTTAAAATTTTCAGCCATTCCATCGATAGGGACACGGATGTTTTCGTGTACGAGCCGTTGAACTTCAGATATTGAGTGTGCTGTCATCAAATTTTTTAGCCCGGCTGGAGCGTGGCGCATCAATCATACTTCGACAATACGCTTTGAAATATTTCGTACCACTCCTACACCTGTCCAGCTGACATACTGGTGCTTCCTCAATACTTCAACATCCTGCGATAAATATCCGCGGGCTTTTCACCCTTTCTCCACCCCCCCCCCCCGGGCCAAAGAAACAAACAAAAACAAACAAGGATTCTTTTTCCGTTGCGCCTTCCTGGTGCGGACATTGAAGGGTGAAGGTGGGGGCGGGGGGGGGGGGGGGGTGTTCGAAATAATTGTTGTCGCGTGATATTTTCAGACATAATGCTAAGCCCCGTGCACAGCTTACATCAACAGGGCCCGTTTGCTCAAAGCCGGTTAACTTTAACCGCGGTTAAAAGTTAACCGCCCTTCCCTAGCAGGTACGTACAACTACCTAGACAAGTTTTACGAGGGTTGGATGAGCGATAGCTCTGTGTTTTATTATGGGGTGGTATGTGTCACCTACTGGTTGTAGCGAATATAAGTGGCTTCGCGTGGAAAAAAGTTCCCGAAAAGGCGAGACCCCAAAACGCACGCTATCGGGTTTTCGCGACGCAGCTCGGCGTACATTTCAGCAGACATTTTTTGTTGCTCGTGGTACAGATATTAGGTAAGGTAAAACTAAATTCACCCTTGTTTGGGAAATTTCTAAATGCTTGGCTGTCTGAATTTAAAGACAAACCTCGTTGAAATTTCCTTCCATAGTTCGAAAGAGGACGACGAAGTTCAGTCCTAGAAACGATAAGGAAAAGTGAGCAGTGAAAGGCAGGCGGTACACCGGCAGCATGGTTGGCCAGCATGCAAGAACTGTATATAACACCATCATAAATTGAAAAACCTGTAATTCGAATCCAGTGAAAATAGACCTATTAGTAAATTACCCAACCATCGGGTAGAACGCTTGAAGTGTAATTCTCCGGTCCGCGCGCGCTGGCCTTCCCGTATAAACGATTCGAAGTAAATAAACATTATAAGGCTTTGACGAACGCGCGTGCAAGGCACAATTTGTTTTAGGCTTTTTGCTTTAGAACATTTACTACTGCAAACGCCATCACGAGCAGCGGGTGTAACTACACTCGTAGCGTGAACCTCGGTGCTTGGAAAATTGAGCAAAAGGTCTATTGGGACGCTGTCTGCTTTTGTGTGCTGTCAATACCCGGCCGAATGAGTCAAGGCAATCCACTTTCCAAAGACGTTGCCATGCCGACAATTATCGCGTTCATTTAGGCTTAGGAATGGCCAGAATCGAAAGACTATCTAAAAAATGCGGCGAGGTCATTGCTCATGCTTTGCGATTTAAGTAAGATAAGGCAAAGCGAAAGCCTCCTGCACCATTCATTGCTGACTAACGCGCCCGATATTGCAGCTACAACGACATATTCGTTCCAAAGCGTGCGGCGCTCACTCACCGGGGCACCGCCATGTTTCCCCGCCGTCCTTACTCTGCCGGTCACGTGACCTAAAATTCCCCCTCGTAGGGAAATGCGGTTAACTTTTAACCGCGGTTAGAGTTAACCGGCTTCGAGCAAATGGGCCAAGAGGGCCAAACAATATTTTAAGCACAACAATCTATCCTGGGATTTCGATTTTTTTTTACCTATATGGCGTTTATTATTTTTTAACTCTGCCAATCGTAGCGTTCCAAAACCGTAGTCTGGGAATCGTTTCCCCTTTCCTCCTCTATTTCCCGAAATCTCGTCGTTTCGTGGCGCTGGGTTTAAATTGTTATGCCAATACAGAAAATATGTGACGCCTCTTCCCTATTCCATAAGCCACGGTCGCACTGCCGCTAATGCATCATAAAAACGACAGTCTGCAGAAAGTGTTTGAGGCGTGTCTCTTCCTCGTATAACGGTCACATTGGTCGTACAAAGAACTGCCTTCAGACACGTTCGGAGTTTACATACGTGTGAAGGAAACATGCTTCCAAAATGCTTCAAGCGTGTTCCCAGATTAGCTTATCATCACGTCTGCATCGAACAACGTGTCTTTCGCATGATGGACAAGCAGTATGACCGCACCCTTAGGGCATTTCAGGCCTTCGAGGATGTTGGTGTGCGACACCTCCTACACAACAAGACAGTAAAGCAGGACTTGTGACGTCACCTAAAAGAGGCCAGCACGGGGCAGGCAATGAACGCGAGTACTCTGCAAGCGGTCGGCTGGGACTCGTGTGAAATGAGTGAAGGCACGAATGTGAGCCGAACGCTGACACAACAATAGTGTCCAATCTGCCTCCCTTCCCCGCGATGGCCTCCTTTAAGTGACGTAGTGCCTGTGGCCCTAGTACCTAGAAGGTGCCCGTTGTGCTGTGCTTCTCTAGTCTTCGGTCAGGTGGCGCGCTTTCCGGAGGAAAGTAGGTTAGAATAGGATATGCATCATGGGCTCGAATCATGAGCACGCAATTTTTCGTTGTTTAACGAGCGGCCCCGCGCAAAGGCAAAAGCCAACGACATTTTTTTTCAGTGGTGCAGTTATTTTATTGACTTTTGTTAAAGGTACAATGTCGATACGCTAATTCTGTATGAGGCTGGGACCGAACCTGTGATCTGCTGCTGAATCGGTTTGGTGCGTTACCACGGAGCCAAGTTCTTCCATTACGGTTCGTCCCGAGAAATGGAGCGAATGGAGAAAGCATGTTCGTGAATCTCTTGTTTAATAACAGGTGGTAGCGATGTTCTGCAGATACCCTGCGACAATTTAAAACATACCTTATCAGATGGTAACAGGAGTCGGCCACACGTTTTGTTGTGGTCCATATCTGCAGCAAATATCATTGCTCCAGTGCTATGAGATACAGGAACTCCCCAGTGCAACGTAAGAGAGTTATGAAATTTGGATGGTGCACTAGGCATGGCTTACGAAAATTGTCTGCTCTTCTGTGATACGTAAGCTCGCGAGATGAACTTTTTAGACAAATTTAACGTTACTAGCTAGCGAGCACAACGTGACATCATACTCATTTCATGAATTATTCACTGATTATAAACAACTTAAAGCACTGACTGATGAACTCGTTCAAAGGAAATTGGACTAAACTCCTCGTTTGTTTTACCAGAACCCTTACAATACTTTGGTTATCGTGCCTTATATTTCAATAGTATTTTTGCATTAAACTGGATTTCACTTGGACACTTTTGAAACTGACGTGTGGTTTTCGGAGGTTCGATGTGCTAGCATTATTTCTTTTACGTTTTAGTTAATGGTGAAAACTGTAGACATTATTTGACTTTATATCTTCACCTTATAAAAGACAAGCTCTATGGACACATATTCAATTGAAGTTTAGTTACGTTTTGGAAGCAAGACGCTTATTAACGAAATATTAGCTAGCTTTTATAATTTAGGCACCGCAAGATGGAATAAAAGCCTTCAGAATTGCTAAATGCCGTTATCTTTAATAAATAAATGTAGTCTCCAGATTTCCAAAGCAACACGCATTACAAAAATGAAGGCTTTCTAGCAGGAATAAATTAAACAAAGCGTTTGGCCATAAGAAATAACCTCTTCAACAAAATACCTCGACCTGGTTTCTAAGAACAATACTGGAGGGTGGTTATTCTATACAGCTTCTTAGAAATGAAAGACCTAGAATGAGCATCCTCGACCTCATAAATGATTCATCAAGCTGCCTGTAAAGTTTCTTTTGAAACTCATCATGATATCCGATTTGCATACAGCTGCGATTTGAATCACGCGGTGTGGATGCATACAACAAATTACGTTCAAATAAAATGTAACAATATAATATTTAGCACTGTAAAGGCAATCTGAAAAAAAAAAAAAGTGTGAAACACCGTGAAAATATTGAGATGCACGCTGAAGAGTTCGGAAAACTTCTCTTTCCTGTCGTTTAGAACTTTACTCGGCAACATTCGACGCCTTTATAGCGCTCGGCTCACACAAGCGTGCCTTATAATTCTCCATTTTACTTTTTTAGGGGGCATGACGCGTGAACAGTTACAGGGTTCGATGTTTTTTTCCTTATTAATAAGAAAACAGCTGCCTCTACTTCTTCGCGCACCAGAGCCTTCGTCGGGCTAGAGAACAATCAAGCATGCAAAAGTAGAACGAAAAAAGCCTGGGCTGCTCTGAAGGGCTTGACGCTTGAAATGACCGAGCTCTTGTTTAAGAATATTTTTCAACTTCATCCCCGAACGTATCGAAATTGCTACATGTTAACTGAGCTCTCGATTTATTTCGACTCGCTCGCTCTCATTCGTCGTTGTGACAATATTGATTTTTAGTATATCGCGTATACGAGCAAACCCAAGCACCGTGCGTTTGCATTACCGTTCCGTGTCGCCCTACGCGCGTGAGCGCACGCCAAACAGCGTCTTAAATTGGCGCACGGCGACGGCGCGCATGCGCAGCGTGGAGCACGTAACGCAAACGCACAACACTGGCTTTTGCTCTCATACGCACTACTAAAACACTCAAATGCCAAACTAAAACGGGAAGAGAGAAATATTATAAACTTGTTTAAGTAACTTTATGTACGAGCACCCGAGCGGCTGATGTAAAGATTCCAACTCCGAAATCGAGAGGGGATTGAGGCTCACGCAGACGCAAAGCGCCTTGGCGCCAAAGCGATCGGCGCCACTGGCGCTGTATACGTACGTACCACCGAAAGGTGGATATACAGCTGACGCCAGAAGCGTCGGGATGTCGCGTCCTGAAGATGTGGCACTCGTTTTTTACCTTATACGCTAAAGTGGAAGCACCGTGTTCCGATTAACGAGGCTCGGCGCGCTATCGCTCGGAGATGTCTTGCGAACGCGGTGGAGTTAAGTGTGATAAGTTATGTAGGGGAGAAAATTGGCTTAGAAGGGAGAGAGAAATTGTATGTTTGTCTTTTTTTGGCTTAGGCTAGGTGGCGCAAGTTACCGCTCGAGGGTGTAGCCATTAACATCCATCCATCCATCCATTCTGCAGACACTGTCTCAGGCGTGCTTCTTCCTTGTATCAAGGTCCTGCCACGTTATCACACGTTCCAAGCACACACGTGTGTATACGAAGCGAACGTGCTTTTGGAATAGGCTCGAAGCGCGGATCATTTTGGCATCACGTCTGCGGCGAACCATAACGAGGGGAAAAATAGACAGAACGCTAGACCTGTATTGCGTCACTACTATTCTTTCTCGAGTTATGCTTTCGATATAGATATATATTAGATAGTCATGACTCTTGGCGACTTGATGCGTCACTTCTTTTTTCTATCGAGCCCGACCGCAGCCGTTCAATGGAGTCAGTCAAGCGCCAAAATTGCATTGTCACGGCGTTCGTCGTCTTTGTGGTTTTGTTTTAATAACCTACTAACTAAGTTAGTCACGCACAAAAAAAAGCGAAGGATGGATAGTGGCGCACTTGCTGTGCGTGATCGGTTTAGTCGCTGACAGTAAACGCACAAAGACAAGCGCGCCATGACGATGCACTTTTTGGCGCTGCTCAATTGGATCGCAGCGTCGGCTGCGCTCCTATAGACCAACTCGACTCACTGACGTCACGCCACTGCGGTGGCGCTGCTGTCAGTACTGCGCATGCGCAAACGCTCTCCTCCTCCCGAATTTGGTTTGTGCGCACGCGCAGTGCCCACACCTGGTGTTGGCAAAGAGGGCTTGTTTATAAACACTCCTTTGGCGTATGGCTGAAAGTTTGTGCCCCGATAATTCTGGGAATTTACCGTATGAAGGTGTAGCTGAAATCATTCGCGCCTCTGCCGCTTGCCCCATAGCGGGATAGTACAACGGGAAAAGAGAAAGGTACGCAAAATACTGATTATTCGTGCCACCGACCGGGCCATAGGCCTCCTGCGCTAAAGGTTTTAAACAAACTGTGGCGCCCTTATTTTGGATAGTACAAGCAAGTTGTGCGGGCCACAGGCCTCGCACTACCTGTAACAACTACGCAGTTTTTTTTTTTTTTGTGATGTGGAAGGATTGAAAAACAGCTTTCAAAAACCTAAATTAATTAAATTCAACTCCGCAATCCAACAGAAAAAAAACTCTAGATTCATGTTATTACCACTAGGGTGGCATGTCTTTATCTCTGGGTGGTGATGTCAAAACATCTAGCGTCCCCGACACTTTCTTTTTTTCTTTCCCTTTTTTCTTTGGAACGCGTTATATGGCGTTTCTTGGTTCACGATCTTTTCGTGTTCGCTTTGACCTGTGCTACGACGGCGTTAGAATACTTTTAACGCGACAGCGTTCAGAGTTTGTGTCGCAGAAAATTGGGTTTGGGTGACGTGACTCGAAAATCCTGATCGGTCGGTAGGGTCATGCCGTCACAGTCACCTGACCTCGCGCGAAAATTTCAAACAGTTCACAACGCTCACGTGAAACTTAACGTCACGCGTGGAATGAAAGTGATTAAAAACATGACCTGTGATGCGAAATAAAGGTTGCCGCATGTCTCAAATAATTCTACTTTATAAAGTAATTAATTTGACTTAAAGAAAACTTTGAAGAATTTTAGCCGGGGTTCGAACCCATGAATCTTCGGCTTCGAGCCAGACACGCTACTGACTAGGCCATGCTGAACTTACAACACTTCTGTGACTAGGCCATGTCCGCCGCACTTCCTGCTCATTCGCAAGAGGAGCATGAGAAGCGAGTAAGAAGGCGATGGGAACGGGGCCCGATAACGCTATCGCGTTCCACGCTTAAAGGCGAAGCTAAAGCATTCTTCAAGTTTTTCTTTCTATTTTCCTCGTTATCGCGTTCCGCACCAGAGCAGGCACGCTTCTACACGTGTGACAGTTTGAGACGCTCAAGTTTGTACTACCCAAAACAATTCCTAACAAAGTCCCTTTCCGCAGCGCCTCCTGGGCAACGCAGGAGGCTTAAGGCCCGTTCACACTCTTGCGACCTCTTAGAACGGGGTTCTTGAAACCTCTTGTAATGAGAGGACACACTGGCGCCATCTATTGGGTAGCAGTGTAAACTGGCGGTCCGGCATATTTTCTATTTCTCTCGCGCATTATCCTTTCTTTATTGGCTAGAAAACTTTTGTCAACGTTATAAACGAGCCTTTCCTATAGGTATTACGCACATTTGACCTCGGAAATCCCGCAAAACCTTCGCTCTTGTGAAATGCAGTTCCAGGGTCACCGCATAGATGGCGCCAGCGATGCCAGTCTGTTCTCTCGTCCTAAGAAATTTTAAGAGGTTTTAAGAAGTCTCGTCTCTCTCGGTCGTACTCGGTTGCAAGAGTGTGAACGGGCCTTTATAGCTCCTGGCGCCTCTCTTTCACTAACTACGGCACGAAATATTGAAAGAGCAACCAAAGGGACCACAACAACGGAAACAACATGACACCAACGTGACCATAACCCAAACTCTGCTTCTTTTCTCACCTCAGTCTCGTAATCCGATCGGTCGACGCACCCTTATCACAACACCAGAGGAATATCCATCGGGGCAAGCTATCGCAGTCTTCGGCACGGGAACGGGTCCCAAAAACCGGACGACGCAGCAGGCAGTTGGGTTTATTGCTGCCGGCCAGTTATACCCGCACTTTATCTGCGACCTTCATCGAAAGGACCGGTATATACGCAGATAATTTATGGGCGTATTATCAGAAGGTACTATAGTGCACCGGATTACACGAGTCCCTTAGAAGCGGAGATAGGAGCGGCTGCACGCTCTTTCACCGTTGAGATAGGCCGCAGTGAACGCTGTAAGGTCATCCGAGCCTATCAGCGGCGGCAAACTGGTCACGCGATTTGTTTACTTTTTACGCGTGGAAGCAGGCAATCGGATAGTCACATGGCCCTCTTTCGTTGTTTGATTGGCTCGTACAACCTCGCCGCAGTTCATATCGAGGCAAAATTTAACGCGGCGGTGAAAGCGGAAGTGGCGTTTAGCGCTACGATCTCGGCACGCGGGAACGACGCATTTTTCCGACCAAACGAGCGGGCGGTTTTGTCTAAAGCAGTGTTTCTATATTGTCAGGCATAACGAGGGCCCATTCAGGGTGGTCTTCATAAACGAGCGGTCTGTTGTTGGTTCTTTCTTTCCGAGAAAAGAGATCTAGAACAGGAATCGGCGATACGTCCGCCAATGTTATTCTATGGTGCCGGAAGTCGTCTACGAGCACGCTAAGTCTGATACTTGTAAACAACATTAGCTTGCCCCGTCCGGGGTTAAGGTTCTGTTAGTCGTTTGTTGAATTATACGTAAGTAATCAAAGAGAAAGAGAATATATCTTTATATAAAAAAGTCCGAAGTGAATTTTGAAGAATGTAACCAAATGTGGTCGAGTATTTTTTTTTAAACTAATGATTGTAGTATTATTGTTCGGTTCTGCAAGTAAAAAAACATTACGGGAAAAAAGGGGCTCTGCTTCGGCAAGCAGGCGTCTAAAGCAGTGATCGTGTTTCAAGCATACATATGTGTATGAAGCAAACATGATTCGAACAAAACTCGTGGCGTGTCTGCAGGTAATTGTCTCATCATGTTTACAGCGAGCACCCTGTCTTTTGTAAGATGCATGAGCAGCGGGTAATGAAATTTACCAACAAACAGAAGTACCTTTACCGCGCCGGGTACGTATGCTTTAGTCTGACCATATTCCTGTCTTGCACTTACGTCACGCCAGCTGCCATCGTGGTGGCCTGGCTGCCGAGCTCGTACCCTTTGCGTGCATTTGTCCCCGCCGAATTCGCTTGCTGCTCATACATTATACAAAACAGGCAGTCTGCATAGAGATTCGAACGCGAGTCACCGAGAGATCCTCCGTGCTTCGAATGCCGCGTGGCAACGAGTTCGAGGAGAAACCTTGGGACGCGGCATTCGAACCACGTACATTGCAGTGACTCGCGTTTGCAGACTGTCTTCTGTACAATGTAGGAGCAGTGTGACCCCGGCTTTAGGAATGACCGCCAACAGTATGCATGACGTCATCTGCAAGCCATGAATATGCCGATATGCCAAACGAACCGGCGCTTTCCCGCACAGGTGTAGGCACTGCGCGCACGCAGAAACCAGATTCGCGTGAAGTGACACGTGTGCGCATGCGCAGTGCCGACAGCAGAAGAACCACCGCTGTGGCGTGACGTCAGATCTGCAACTTGGTGTATTTGTTTCACGCGAATTCGCAAACTTCACTGGAAAAAAAAAGATAAAAAAAAGCTCCGTAAAACTTAAAAGAATAAAAAATAAAATCTGAAGCTCGTTTGATCGACAATAGCCCTTATGCATTTTTGGCGCCTCCTATAGGCATGTTGTGAAAAATCCCGGGCTCCAAGCCTCAAAGATGGCGGCTTCTATGTCTGCGATTCGACCCAATTCTTGACGAGGAACTTCAAAATCGGGTGAGCGTTGGCTTAAAAAAAGAAATAGTTTCTCGTACGCTGACATTTTACTAGGTCTGTTGTCGACACAGTATAAGATCGTTAGGCGTTCGTTGAATCTCTTACTTCCAAACTAGTGAAACGTATTTTTAAACATAAATAAGCTAAAGAGAAAATTTCGGAGTTTCATTATCGAAACGCGAGCTGCCCGATTTCGCCGTACAAGGCCCTAGTGTTCGGCAGTGTTGTACGGGTCAGAACTGACATTGGCCTGGCGAGTGCTGCGTCAGAGGCGCCCAGATTGACGAGGAACACTTTGAGTAAGTTGATGCGTCACTGCCATCTAGATGCATCATATTCCGAGTGGCCTCCCATTGCGTCAGTAAACAAGGATGGCGCGCCGCCATCTTTGAGGTAGTTTGAATCATGTCAACGATATCTCCGATACATGGCGCCACAAATGTGATTAAAATTTATTGAATCGAACTCATATGTAGAAACTATACTTGTACATGATTAGGAAAAGTAAAACAGCACAAAAATAACGGAGGACAAGAAGACGAAGTGTACAAACAGAGCGCAGCTCAGCGCTCTGTTTGTACACTTCGTCTTCTTATCCTCTGTTATTTTTTGTGCTGTTTTACTTTTTCTAATCCTGTACCAACAACTCGCCCAATTTTCCGCCACTATACTAGTGAGTTGCACCTATAACGCAATTTTAACCACCGCTTTATATATATATCTATATATTGTCTAAAATATTGAGTAGCTTTAGATCATTTGGTTTGTTTAAGGAAAAATTCCTGATTTATTAAAACAGGAACTGCCCCGTAAACGTATTGTGAGTCGTATTTTTGCAGAATGATACTGGTGGGGTATGTTTTAAAATGTTTGCCATGGTTTCGAGGTCTGCTAAGAAGCTAACGCTAAAAATGCCTGTGGTAAAAAAAATATATTTAAAGTTTTTATTAATGCTTATTTTCCTTCCCCACCCCTGCCGGTTTCGATCTAGATAATCATCGTACCGGCGTGCGGTCGTGTATCCCACTGCGTGGTGCACGTTAAAGACCCCAGGCTAGCGGTTGTACCGCACTGGCTAAATTGCTCCTCTACAGCCAAGACACCAGACGCCCACTGAGGCAGACTAACTTCCGGCTGTATTAACATAAACACAACAATTCGTTTATTTTCGTTTTATTTTTAGCGAGGCACACACGGAGGGCTACAGCTTTCTCTTATTACGCCCCCCAATGCTGGTATTCGCGAACATAGCGAACATAGGCGAAATCAAAGAAATTCCAGGTCGACATAATGGCGAAAGAAGAGAGCAAATAATGTGCGATGTTTATCTGGCCGACCCGGGCGTTCTGCGCTTTCTTTTTGTATAAGCGACGACGCCAGCTGCACCCGACGCACGTACGGAGAAGTAACGGAACTAAGCGTCCCAATCCGCTATCAAAACCTCCTCTTTTTCGTGCACAATTACAAAAAAAAAACACACAAAAAAACAGATGTCAATAAGTTGACCAAACGAGTTAGCTGTCAGTTTTCGGCAAGAAACCAAAAGCAGAGAGAGCAGCTCTCTTTCGATCGAATTCTGCCATCTTGAACAGCCTTGTTTATAAGAGTGCCTAATGCCCAATCTTACGTTTCATTCACACATCCGCCATCTTCCTTTATTTTTAATTTATTTTAGTTTTTTCGTGTAGGTCATCCCTCTACTAAGGCCTATCGGATTTGATTTACTTTGCGCACTCGCAATTTGTGCCGTAAAAAATAATGACTTTTTTATTTTTTATTGGGGGTGTCGAATCCTGGAGAAAAGCTGAACGGAGATAAGATCGCTGGAGAAAAGCTCACCCACTTTTGCGCGGGTCCGGAGAAAACCTCACCAGTCTTTTGACTGACCCGGAGAAAAGCTCACCTCGAAATACATTATTATATAAAGTGGTCGTTATCATTTAACAGCAGCAGTGCTACCAAGGATTTAGGCGTCTCTCACGCAGGCGGTACGCCGTGCAATGCAACAGAGTTAACTCGTAGCAACTCTTCGCATTATTCTTAAAGAAGAGGTTGATCAGCGTTAGACTTTTATCGCATATAGTTGTGCCCAGAATGAGTCATTTCCACGCAGTTTCGATAGCAACCACTAAAATGTTAAAAGAAAAGAGGTGAATAGTTTGTTTATGTAGACAGTGTCACACAGTGTACATACTTCACACCAAGTCTTTCTGCTATAAGCAAAATGTTACAAATAATAAAGAAGCTTATTTTCTAGAATTTAAGTCAGATTTATTTTATTTAGATCAGATATATCGCTGTAGCTAGAAAGTATTAATTATTTATCACGATCTGCATTTTTCAAGACGACATTACTTTCTCAGTTTTCGCTTCTATTTTTGCGTTCTGATAGTATTGAAAAAGATGTGACGTAACCGACGAAAGAAGTCGGAGGTAGAAAAAAGGTCAGATCATGGATTTGCTCGAAGACCACTGGTTTTTGGCTCGTGTTCAGTCCGATATCTACTTTTCTTATGCGACGATTCTTTTATTTAAATACTAAACATATGACCATACAGAAAGCATCAAATGATAAAAAAAGAGGAAAACATATTTTTGGGATCATTTTTGCTGGCAAGGTTTGATTTAAATCATCCTAGTAAAACCGGTCTGACTTAAATCACGATTTAAGTCATCTTGATATTCATTCTTCACTCTGGCAGTAACCTTCGTACTGCTTTTATGTGAACCTATTTTGCGTTAGTGTGTCCATATTTAATTCTGACGTATCCGGGATAGAGGAAATACGAACTAGTTATTTTCCCTTCAAATAAGATAAGAATTGAAACCACTGCTCCTTACACAAATGGTGAAATGTGGAGATTTGGCAAAGCGGTGTTCGTATATTATACATGAAAAGTCATTTTGTAAATGGATATCCAGAAACTACTCAAGCTGCAGCCCTCTTTACGGGTTATATTTCTCTATTTCTCCACATTATTTTTTCTTTTTGCGTTCTATAGTAATTATAAATTTTATTTTCGTCGGGCAACGCCTGACGTGTTAAAGGATGTTTCGAGTGAACGTATTTCATTTGAATGAACGCTCGATTATCAGATTCGTAGGTGAATTTTTTTCCGCATCCCTCAAAATGCTTGTGAGCTTTTCTTTGCATCGGACGGTTTTGCGGTGAGCTTTTCTCCGGTGAACTTTTCTCCGGTGAGCTCTTCTCCGCTTCTTAGATTCATAGGTGACCTTTTCTCCGCATCCGTCAAAAGGCCGGTGAGCTTTTTACGCCAGGGGACAGTTTTGTGGTGAGCTTTTCTACGGTGAGCTTTTCTCCAGTTAGCTTTTCTCCGGTGAGCTTTTTCCCGCCACTCGGGGATGGAGGCCGGGGGAGGGGGGATCTACTGCCATATCAGATGATACACCGTTTCGTGAATTATGCAAGAATTATACTCGCATTGTTGAATATTTTTGTTTTGCATGTGTACTGATTGTAGAGTATTTTTTTCGTCACGTATCCTTTAGCTAAGTATGAAAAATCAACTACACCCGCATTCACCCCAAGAACCGTAGTAAAAACAAAAGTGCTGCCCCTCGCGGGTCATTACTAATTTACTCCTGTATGTGATAAATTCAAATATCTATGGCTTAACTTTAGGTTCGCTTGTTGTTTCCTTATCTAGCAGTACACGTTTTAAACACAAAAAAACATAGCTTCTTCCTCCGACAACAAAATCTTTCATTAATAACTGTTTCGTGCGGAGCATGAATCATCGGCAATACTTCCTTTGTCTTCATGTGACAACGAGTAGTACACTATATCATCTATTCCTCACACTTTTCAAAGCCTTTATGTTAGACGCGTGTGTCATCTATTAGCAAGGGGATTGAACAATAGGAGATGCATTTTGTCTAGCCCGTTTTCCACAGAGTTCGGTGTTTAACCAAACGCAAGGCCTGTGGATCGGATTCTTCGGATCAACCCCTTCGATAGACCCTTTTTCAAAAGTTCGTCGAGCAACATTGGGGGTCGCCATTGCTTGGACAGGAAGCACGTGATTGGATCCGAGTCCTCGTCGATCGATGACGTCAGCACTCGTGTCCAATACGTGCTCAGAGTATGTGAGCTTGCAATGGCGGACAGGAAACGTTGGCGCGAACTTTTGGAAAGGGACTATTGAGAACCGGGAACAAATGGAACGCGAGTGCCGCGTGAGCGACGTCAGCCGAGCGCAGCGTCAAAACACAAACACGTAATCCGTGTTGTCCTGGTTCCCACGGAGTCCTTTACGAGCACAGCCGCCAGGAGCGCCACGGCTAGAACTCCCTACCGATAGCTTCCCGAGTGAACGGCAGTACCTTTCTTTTTCACGTGGTTCCGGAACTTTGACTGATTAATTAATGTTTACTATTTTCAGAATGCCACAACAGTTGCCGTTTTCGACCTTGTGCAAGTAGTTGTTCATTGCTGTAGCATTGCACTACGTATTAGATCACGCGACAGGGATCTCAAGTTGCTTCAGCTGACTTCCGACCGCCAGAACAGTCATCAGACCTCCTTTTGTTTTATGACATACAACCGTTACGTACGAACGTATAGAAAAATAAAAAAAGGAGGCAGAGTGTTTATTTATTTATTCACATAGATCGGATTGTAAAGATTAATTTCTTTTTTAGCATAACGCATACACCTTTTTAAAGTGCATTTTAGTCTACTATTGCGTTTTACTTGAGGTCTATCTTGTAATTACCCCCCCCCCCCTTGTGTAAATCCCTTAAATAGGTTTTTGAGGTAAACCGTTATCAACACCATGTAATGTACAAAACACGTGTTTACAAACATCCGGAAGAAAAAACAAAACAAAGAGACAATCAAGTGATGTCAGCATGATTAAGCATAAAAACCACATATGTTGAAGACTTGCCTACTTGTTGAGAACTCATCGAAGGGAAACTTAATAGGGGTGCGCGAAGAGTGGTTTGAATCAAATAGCGCTGCGTTATTCATAGCCTTTATAGTGCAAGATAAAGTCTCAACATGCCTGCTTCCATTGTAGCATTTCAACTAGAAATGACCTACACTATGCGATTCGAAGCAGTATTCTCACACCCCTAAAACTTAACCCTGACCAAACTTAAAATTGCAAAAAAAAAAGCGACTACTTTGAGATAATTTTGAAATTAAGAAGTACATACTCGCAAATTTTCATTGTCATTCAATTTGAAAACTCATAATCCTGGTTGTGCGTTTCCTTGTAATATAGTGGTGGTTTTTTGGTTAATCCACTTCAAATAATAAAGTGCTCTGAAATCACCTTTCCAAGCCTCTCCCTCCCCCTCCCCCTTCACGCCATCCTTATAAAACCCATTTCAGTTAAACAAATAAGATAGCGCAAAAAGAAAAGGACAAGAAATATACAGGACAAGCGCTTGTCCTGTATACTTCTTGTCCTTGTCTTTTTTGCGCTATTTTATTTGTTTAACTAAGATGAACCAACTAGCCCAACAACGTACCTTACAAAACCCATTTCAACTGTCATTTGAAAAATGTGAACTAAGGAATAAAAAACGTCTCCTTGAAAACAATTTGTCACCATAGGCAGTCCGGACCAGAAATGCTTCTAAAAAAAATAAAAACCACTTCGCCGGAGGATTTTTTCTTACACTTATTTATGATTTAAAGTGCAGCTATGACAGGAGTTTGGCCATAACCTGAATTACGGTTTGTTTATTCATATATCGCCACGTCATTCTTCGGAAGTATCAACAACGTAATCCGTCGACATATATCTTTTCAATGCGTATATTCGATTCCTAGTCGCAACCCCTTTGTCAGCCGGTGTAAACACAGCAAATTTGCGAGCTGCACTCAACAGAAGCGAGAGAAAGGAAAAATGTTACAAGATACCAAAGTCCTAAAATAAAAAAAACGTGCAAAAAATTTCTTATAAAAAAAATTAAGTAAATAAAACTCCGCGCACTCGTTGCCGGTATGCAAAACGGGCTGCGCTCCGTTCTGACAGAGCGCAATTCCGCAGTGCCATAATTTACTCGGACGCAGAGTGGGCGCGAAGGATATAATGAGAAAAAGAAAACCGACGGGATTTTTCAATGTGAAACTAAACTGAAACAACAGCGATACATTTGTTGCAAAACCTTATTATGCAAGAAAATGAAAAAAAAAGGACACGAAGTAACGGCAGTTACAGGTGACACGCCTCTATTTGACGGTGTGTCCAAAGTGTAAGTAACGGTGACGGGAAAGCGGTGAAGTTTCTTTTCTGGACAAGGTTTTCACCGCTTCGAGTTTGCGAATGGTTTGTCCTTGAGCTCGCCAGTGTGTCAGCAAGACCGCTGCAGAGCTACATGTATCACTCCGTCGGAGGTAGAGCGAAATCGTTCTGATTCCGCTGCATAAATAAGAGTAACAAAAAAAAAAACTTTATTCGGACCCTTTTTTTTTTGTGGAGGTGGTGGTGGTGGTATCTTGTTTGACTTTACGTTCTCTAGGTTAACCTAACAACCATTTTTTTTTTTGGCGGCCCGAGAGTTATGTTTTTATAGGCTTCAGAATTATTGATCTGAGTGTTTCCATCACAAAAAGATAGAACCTCGAACGATAATAAAAGAGGGATAATTGTACGTGGCACATAGCTCTCCTAGTGCCATTGGTTCAAGTTTGTCCGTACATTTTATGAAGATCGCGATCATCTCATGCTCACCCAATCTTTTTTTTCCTTTTTGTGCCTTTAATATATTATAAATATCCGTAGTGTGATTGTGCGCGAATCATAGCGCATTGACCAATAAGTTGATAGTGAAGTTGAAGCAACGCACCGTTGAGTCACTGAACTATGGTGGCGGATCTTTTATCCAGTGTACACGACCCCAGCGCGGTCACATGATAGAGGATCGACGGTCGATGAATTTACAGAATGCGTAGCTCCCATTGCACTGCAAGTTTAGGAACAAAGGGGCGGACCCTGACGGCGGTGATACGTTGCCAGGCACTTATGCAAAGTTAACGGATTCATTCGTAAAGATGGGCTCATCTATCGTACACCAATAAAAATTACTCACGTCCACTCTAATATAAAAAGTAGTCCTCCCGTCATAGAAAGTGTCAGCATTTGTCTTTACGTCTAGCTCTTAGAGAATGGCTCAGACACGACGGTTAAACGTAATGCAAAGATCAGTGTGTCTCTTACTTGTGGTTTTGCCACTGTAGAACGGAGTTCCAGATTGGCAAAATAATTAGAAAAAGCAGTTCTAAGCGTAATTCAAAATTTAAAGTATACTGACCCTAAACATTATTCTAATAAAATTCACATTTACTTGAATTAAAGTTAATAAATATAATTACAAATTACTAAAGAGTAAGAAATCACAGCAATTCAATTACTGTAATTGAATTACTACCAAAGAAAGAGGAAATTTAGCTTTCGATGAATAGACAAATCGACACGGTTGAACCCTTTAAATGGGCCAAGGCTGGTACAACTTAGTCAGTGTTTTTAATTGCAAGTGCTATTATGTATATACAATGTAAAATATTGATTTTGTTTCACCGCAAAAAAATAAACTACTCATCGCTAAAGGCTTTTTTGTGGTCGCCCAAAGAGATCGCTATCGGTCCGAACCAGGTGCCCAATTTTCAAAAATACCCGTTATTTCGATCAAAGGCTATAAGTGATTTAAAAATATAAATAGAAAGATAGGACCCGCTTTCAGTAACTGACGCCCTAGAACTCCATGCATAGGAGAGCTCTGTTGTTCGCCATTTTTCTATCGAAAATTTCAGAAAACCACTCCTAACGTTTGAATAACATAGCGATTTATGGCTTATTAAACTTAAATTAGACCTTATCTAGAGTATAAGCAATTTGGAATCCCCATCAATCATGCTTTGTCTAGACATTGGAAGCACTGCAAAACCGAGCCACTCGTTTCATCTTGTTATCATACGATTATTTCACCAGTGTTTCTGGGTTAAAAAAAAATTCTGACTAACGCCTTTGCACCAACCCCTTTACAAAAATGTATTACTCTGCTCAGACCTCAAGGACCCTTTGTTATCCCCCCCCCCCAGAAAGAATATCGTCCTGCCTAAATAACTCCTGTGCTATCAAACAAATTTTCGCTAAGACCAATGCTTTTAATTAATGTTTTCTTCCCATTGCAATTTCCGAATGACACCGGCTATCTATACTTACCATGAACACCACAACGTTTCTATATGCTTTTCAAATTCATCTTTCATAGTAGATCACAATTTTACTTTGGTGTTGTTACAAAATGAAGGAAATGTAAATAACAGAGTTTAATTTGTACATATAATATCGAAATTAGATGAAATCCAAACGGCTACATCCTAAATACTTTTGACGTAAGAACTTGCAAAACTTTGCCGAAAATCATCAACGGGAGATTGTCAGACGCATGATTTTATTATTTTAAAATACGAGATGTTCTTTTTATTTCATTTACCATAATGAAATATATATTGAAAGTGTCGCGGATGAGTCATTTGCTTGAGAAGTGACAAAATAGAGAGCGGTCAAACTTTAGATCCTTGACAGGTGGAAGGAACGTGAGTTCTGGCCTCTGCCTCTTCAATAGTAAACAGACAGGAAAAAAAAATCCGCTAAGCTTGCCGTTTACGTTTTCCTTTCATTTTAAAAATGGACCCAACAATGACATATTTTTGTAAAAATCAAGACATCGACCCCCGAACCATGCCTTTATTTGGATGAAAACACCCATACTTTTTACCCTTTGATATCGATATGTTATGCATGCGCAAAGGCACGGCGAAATATCGAGTATAGTTACCGGAACGATCTACCCAACCTAACTTTGTAGGCACATCAATAAATACCGTTCTCTGCAGTCACGACGTTTACTTAGGTATGTATGTAAACAGTATGTTAAAACAAAACCCCGAAGCTGATACAAAAAAAAAAGAAACGAAGGACGACACAACAAGGTAATCCATGATCTCTCCAGTCTCAGAGTTTTGGCTAAAACTATGTTCAACCATCCCCAGCTAGTTTGAGCCTTAACTTTTTGTTCATTGAAACAGTATTTTTAACATCTCTTTTCAATTTTTATGGCATTGATAAGACAAATCAATCGCCAAGCGTCGCTACCTTTGTAGCGGACGTCCTCGTCAACCCGTATCTTGAAAGAGAGGGCCTGATAAACTTTTAAGTCAATATTTGTTTTTTAATTAACAAAAAATTAACAAATGAAGCCGCAAGATTTTTTGTCTCTTAGTGATGTCTTGCACAAAGGCATCGTAGAAATTACTGCACCGCGAATCAGAAGTCCATATCAGAGACCACCCAGCTCGGCCTCCTCCGATACATGACCTGACAGGGCTTGCGCCACTAAATAGGCTATGCTTCAGAGTAACGACACTTACCCATCTTGTGACCTAAAATCATGGCTGCAAGTTATCGGAAGCATTATTCGAAATCAGAGAACACGTTTTTATGTCTTCCACAAGTGTTTAAACAGTTCGGGACAGAGCAAAGCAATATTACATGAGCTTCCTAACACAGAATCTAATGCTGAGAAAGTGACACCTTTGAATTATGACTATCGGCAGTTGCGTCTGCTCCGCACAAGCACCAAAATGGCGGCGCCCACAACAATATTTGGGAACAGAGTGCCGATACTGTAAGCGTAGCTCCTTTAGTGGCTCTAGGCTGGGCTAAATTTGTCACTGGATTTTGGGAAAGTAGCGCCATTGCCTTCCCTACCTGCTAGGCGGACAAAAACAGATACTACTATACAGACGACCAAAACCTCGCAAGACGAGTCTGCGTTGACATGGAAATCGCCATTTCGGTCCATTCAAATCTTCGACGCTTCCACAGGGTCGTTCTAAACCAATCGCGCCAAGATCACCATGGAGACTCATCGTACTGGAAGCGTTCCTCGCTAATTTAAGCGTCTCTGGCCCTGTGTATGCAATCAACTTATCACTCATGCCCATCTCCACGGATTTCTTACAATTATATTGTCCTTCTTGCGTTATTTAAAACAGTAAACTTATTTTTTAATGCTTCCAAGTACCGACACAGCATCTGGTTGGTGTACGAAGATTTACGCTTGTTTCGCCGGTGTATGGATAGCAAAATTTCGGTATAAAAGAAACGTCTCCATAAAGCCACACGTCAGCAGCAAATTTAGATCGGCTCACAAAGAACGGAGGTGTAAAGGAGAAATGACTCATTTCACACACCAACATGGCGACCATACGGGGAGCTTCCCGCTACTATCCCTGGATCCAGTGACTTTAGGCTAAGCAAGTGGAACAAACTGGGCAGCGCTGGCACTGCGTGACGTGGACGAGAGCACGCGGTGAACCTGCAACGTGCACCAGAGACCAGCCGGAAGATCGGTGCCACCAGCCATACCACAGTTTCTCGGTCACGCCTAACGGTGCAGCCATCTAGGGGTAAACTTTTAAGCTTCTTCAAGATGCTGTCGTGGGGCCTCAGCCTTAAGGAACCTCTGACACGGTAAAACAGATTTTTTCTCTTCATGATAGGCGTTTAAACGGTGTATCAGGACGTCACCAAAAATTGTCTCACTTTAGAGTTGCACAGTTTGTTTATAAAAAAATAAAAATACGAAGCCCAATTATAAGTGCCCGCCAGTGCCCTGTGACGTAACAATGTACCGCAAGATGTCTGGGCGGTCAGAAGGAAGGCATCACCTGAAGTCACGTGAGTTGTATCACTCCTCGTGCTTACCGCAACCGAGTGGAATATTTTTTTAAATATATTTTGTTATTCTCGGCATTTCCGCGAGCAATCCAAGCAGACAAGGTTTCTTTTATTTGCTTTTCATTGCCTAATGTGTCTATAAAGACAGAAGAAGAGTTAATGAACCTAGTAAACAAGTTTTACTCGTGTTCTAGACAAAACACATACTTTATGCACGACTTTTACTTGTACTTGGTACACTCACCAGTTCGTATTCGCTAGACGGCAGGCATCTTCAGCCTGGAAAGTATCCGATGAATCGACGACCTCGGTGTCTGAACCTTCAGCAATGCAATCGGGCGTGTCGTATGCTAGCAATCCTGACATCTGTGACCGTTCTAAAATTATCTTCTTTCCAAATTTTGTCTTGTGCCCAGTATGGCTTTGTGCCATCGGACTGATGGCATGCACTCCCACACTGGCTTGTACTCGCAGCGCTTTCATCATTGACCTCCATCACGTCGATCCAGTGACTCTTCGTCCTCAACTTTTACAGCACCCAAAATAACCAATGGTGCAGCGATAAAAAGCTAGTGGAACTGAAACTTCGTTTTCTACGATCGCTCGTGGAAAATACCAGAATAACAAAACAGAAAAGAAAGTCTTAGGCTCGTTTGCGGAGAGCACGACGAGTGAGACTCACATGACTTCCGGCGAACCCACTTATAATGACGTAGGTCAATGCCTCCCTTCCAGTCTTGTACACGTTACTAAAGAAAGTAATCGATTACAATTACTATTACTCTTGGCTAAAAAGTATTCGATTACATTACTTGATTACTCGACAGCAAAAGTAATTGGACATTACTTTAAGAAGTAACCGTTACTTTTCCGATTACTTTATTGTGTGAAGACTTACACATTTAGCGCTTATAACAATGAACTACCTCAAACCTCGAAACCTTGCTTGTCAGACCACGTATGGGAAATATGGGATCTTGACATGTATTTAAACTGGCTCTGTTATATTTTGCATCCGCTTTAGACATTCTTCGGTTCTTGTTCTCCTGTGGGCTGCGAGTAGGTACCGTAAACAGGATTTTTTTATTTTTTTATTTTTGTGTGTGTGTGCGAGGGGGCTATACTTCGTTTCAGCTTCCGTCCGAGCGCAGCCAGAGCTACGTGTGGCCGGAGCCAATCACACGCCGGCGATCTCGCCTGCACTTTTGTATCACTCCGCTGCGCCGCTGGTCGTCTGCGCCGCCCGTGCTCGCCGAGAATTTCGTCTTCTACTGGTGTATCAGCGGTATCGTCTGCTAGAGGTTTAAAAAGTGCCCTTTCACGTTCTGAAATTGAGTCAGGGGGATGTCAGTACGTAGGCTGGCCGCTGGCGTCTGTGTCTGAGCTTTCCACCTGTTCGGCATTTCGGCATAGTTTCGAGATGTAAGTACACATAGAAACGTGCCCGATGACCCGGCCGTTGATGTTTCCTTGTATTGTCTCGATATACCAGGGCTCCAGGCGCAGTCCTTTCCCCCAGGTTCTCGGCGTTCAATGTGATCGGCAAGTAAATGAGGTGCCCTGATTTCGCCGCGTATCAGTGAATTGTAGTGGCCCGGATGCTCTTCTAGTTTAGAACGCATCCGCGGTACGACGCGGCCGGAGTCTCCTGCCGAATTTGAAAGTAGACATTCATCACGACCTCTCGCGCCTGACGCCCAAACGTGCCTTTGCGAAAGGACGTTTTGAAGCGGCCCGGTAAGGAAACGAGCGAAGCACATGATTCGGCCATTACGGGAACGACCTCTCTCAGAAAAACCGAGCGCTGCAGCCGTGTTGCCAGAGGACGTGCGTGTTTTCACCAAACCACATGCATTTACATATATTAATAAAAACATAAACTTCAGATATTTAATTCGTTTAGTTGCAAATCATTCTCTGCAGTACAAATCTGGAATATTGTGCAATGTTTACGCACAAAACAGTTATTTAAAAAAGTATTACTTTGCGGACTACTTTGTGGTGCGTAGGAATGCTCTTCTCGAAGTTGCGAACTCCCTCAGCCTTTGGCTGCGCTCGGACGGAAGCTGAAACGAAGTATAGTTTGAACGACGGACTCATAAAGCTGAATTCTGCTCCTTCAAACTTCTCACTGAATGGCCTTTGTCACGCGCTGGGGTTTCCCTAAAACTTCCCCAGCTCGAAAAAAAAAAAACGGACATTCCACAGAAACTATTTATACAAAGGGGTTGACCTCGTTTCATACAGATCCGCAAAAATCTCTTTTTTTTTCTGTTCGAAAAAGAAGCAAGTTTTAGTTTTGTCATTTCAGAAAAAAAGGTGCGTGCAGGGGGGGGGGGGGGAGTGGCCTTGGAAAAATAGTAACGGTTAGAAGTTATTTTTATTACTTCAAAAAGTAATCAGATTACTCTTGACATTACTGCTTAAGAAATTTAATAAACTGATTACAAAATTACTACAAAAAGTAATCGATTACAAGTAATTTGATTACTTGTAATGCGTACGGTTCAAGTCTGCTTCCTTCTGACCGCCCCGACACCTTGCGGTACATTGTTACGTCACAAGGCACTGGCAGGCAAAAACAAGCGACGAGGAAGAGCCGAGTATATGCCGCCAGTGTTTATCATAGCCACGCGCTGTGGTGTGCAAAACACAGGACACGCGCTGAGTTCCAGACATTGTTACGGCTCGGCTACAGTAGTCATTCAAGCGATTGGGCACGAGCCAATACCCGCATACATGCCAAACTATTGACTGTCGCGGCCATAAATCGAGTTCTCACGCAATACTTGGGTCTAACCTATGAGCCGCATTAAATATAATAACTGTGGGACTATACAGGGTGTTTGAAATTCCCAGGCTCGATCTAATATGATCCGTAAAAATCTGCGCCTACACGTAGCAACCTAAACTTTTCGTCGAAGATGTATTCCACAGGTCGGTTTTATCATGCAAAATTACAAAGCGTAGCTCCTTTCTCTAAAATAATCTGGGGCAAACACGTTGCCAGGGCCAATGGCGAACGGTGAAGCAGACGACTGAGTCGAGTGGCAAGGCGTGTTTGGCGCACGCATTGATAGATGGCGTCGGGAGCAACGTCGGAAGGTGTAGCCGACCATTGAAAGAAAGCAGACGATAGGCAGACGGAATCCGTCGGCAGAAAGAGCGCCGTCGTTATGCAACCCCGCATCTTATTTTTTTTTCCTTCAATTCGGGCTTTTATTGACCGCATTAATGTTTAAACCGAAGGTACATTACAAGAATATTGTGTTCATTTTAGTAGACGATGGCCGTCGTGAGCAGTCTCGTCAAGGTCATCTGTAAGTACGTGTGTCAAACGCGCCCCGCCATTCGGCTCGGCCGTCTGCGTCGCCGTCCACCGTTGACCTTTGCAAGTTTTTTTTTTATCCCATTTTTTACAGAAAGGGATCTATGCTTTATAATTTTACTAGACAAGTCCTCCCTGTGAAATACATCTTTGATGAAAATGTTTAGATTGCTACGTGCATGCGCCTACTTTTACGGCCCATTTTAGATCGATCCTGAGTATTTCGAACACCCTGTATATCGTCTTTAGGGTACACGGCGACCTCCAAACTACGTCATCAAGTTTTTCAAGAGAGGAATTTAAAGAAAACGCTCGATTTTATTCTTGAAATTTCACCACAATAAAAAGAGGTCTTTTTGTTCAATAGCGTTTCGTGCAGGTGTCCTTGGGTC
This sequence comes from Ixodes ricinus, assembly GCA_037355805.1. Lineage (NCBI taxonomy): Eukaryota > Metazoa > Arthropoda > Arachnida > Ixodida > Ixodidae > Ixodes > Ixodes ricinus. The sequence goes on along the minus strand of JAZHYW010010637.1, from coordinate 18,216 downwards.
CCACTAGTGTCAGTAGGCAGGTGTAAAGTGAAACACATTCCAACTGAATATCTTTGCACCGGCCCTTTGAGCTGAGAAACCAGGGAATGCCCAAGATCTAGAATGGAAAACTGCGGCCCACTTTTCGACTGCACGAGAAACCAGGGTCCATCCACAGTCGGGGCTTCAGCCATCTTAGATCTGCAACCGCGGTGCCAGAGACTGCCGCTCTCTCTATCGGTCCGCTGTCCAAGTCGAATTACGCAACCAGCAAAAAAACATAAAAGACAACAGTTGAAGCAATGTTGCAGAAAAACCTAAAACTGAGCAAGAATATGAGTAGGGAAAACTGGGAAGCCTCGTTATACATTGAATATTTCAAGAGGATCTAACCTAGGCCAATTTTGAATAATTTTTATTTATCTGCAATGTCTCTCCTCTACCTTGAAGATAACTTGGAGTTGTTTGCCACGCTTTGGTTTTGGTTTATGTAATGTCGCCTAAGAAAAGCTCATAAATTGTAATTTTAACAATTTCGTGTGGCGTCTGAAAGATATTAAATTAAAAAAATCATTCTGAAACTTTAAAAGGCAAAAATAAAATAAACTGAAAATAAATGGGCTAATTATAATAATAAAACTACTACAAACTGTGATGTGAGCATAGATTTTTTAAGAGTTCTAAGCGTGTGTCTTCTAAGCATGGGTCTTTAAAAAAAATAGGCTAAAGAAAACTGAACAAAAAAGAAAAACAAATAACATGTTTGTTTTTCCCCCGTAGCGTTATTCTATTTGGGTGGATTAAGGATGAGGGACTTTAAAAAACAAATTGTATTAAGCTGCCCGAGTTTTGCACATCCCAAAAGCATTTTGATGATATTCTCCCTCATTGGAAACGTTAAACTGTCCCGTTACCATTTCCCATGTTCTTAACTGCCATGCCATCCTTAAATTATCTTAAGGAATAATTAATACATCATCTCAAAGGTGGACTTTGTGGCCAATAATCGTCGTGCAGATGAAAGAATTGGACGGAAGGCCGTCTGTCAACCATAGGTAAGAGCATGCTTTATGTACGTACACGAGATTGCGAGTTGGCGTATGAAGAATATACTCTTCGAAACGCAAAATATTTCAAGTATGATTATCCGAAAGCGATCAAAAGTGTCATAGATATAACAAAAAAATGTTTAGCCTTAACATACACTATTGTTTACGCTGTAAAATAGAATATAAAACGACAGAAGGCAGACGCTGTCTGGGGCGTGCTTCTTCCTTGTATGACGGTCTTGCCAAATTTGTCATACAAGATTTTATATTTGTATTCTATATAGCATCCTTGATTCCCCTGATGACCAGCTCAAGCTGAACATGTTTCTTTCTAAGGTTTCCTCCTGGCGCACGTCCTGGCAAATGAATTTGAACCCCCCCCCCCCCCAAGTGTGTAACTATATGTCCTTAACACTAAAGAAATATCCTTACCTTTTTAGCTACAGCTAGACGGACATACACTTAACAGCGTCGCAGAATACAAGTATTTGGGAATTACAATTTCGAATAACTTGTCCTGAAACTCCCACCTCGCTCCTGTTACCTCCAAAACCTACAAACAAACTCTAGTAACTAAAACGATCACTTCAATTCGCAACTTCTGAAGTAAAATTGCTACGATATAAAACATTAATTAGGCCAACACTGGAATACGCACGCGTCGTCTGGGACCCCTACACAGTCGTTACAATAGGAAAATTGGAAATGTTGCAGAGAAAGGCCTTGAGATTTATTTTTATTAAACATGGGAGGTACGTATCGCCGACATCATTAATGGAACAAAGGGACCTGACTCCTCCCTCCCACCGCGCGATAACTGAGAGGCTGAAAACTCTCTTTCAGATCATCACGGACAGCCTTTACATCAACACAGACAACATGTTTTGCTTCTCCACCAGGATAACACTAAAAGCTTACGACACACACCACACGCACTATGTGAGGAGACTGGCGGCATTGGGGAGGAGAGCGTTCGGCGGGTTCCCCGACAAAAAACCGTCGGAGGACGCAGACTGCGTGGAGCCGGCCCCATCCCCATTTTTGGAAGGGAGCGGGAGCGAGGGGAGAGGAGGAACCGGGATGGGAAGAAAGAGAAGGAGGAGGACGGGGGAGGAAGAGGGCGGTCGACGGGGATGCCGCAGCGCCGCGACACGAAAAGTCGCTCATTTTCTTTTTTCTCTTTTTTTTTTCTTTTTAGAGGGGGGGGGAGTGTGCATGTGCGTCCACAATCAAAATGTTACCTCAAGTTTCATTTTTTTAGAAGTATTTTTTTTGGATCTTTAGGAGCCAGGGAGCAGGGAAACAAAGATAAAGAGATACCCAGATTTTTAATTTAAAAGTATCGTATTTTCCTGACTATAGTCCGCGCCGAGCGTATAACACGCCAGCTGGTGCATATTCTGCGCGTAAAAAAAAATGTGCGCATGCATCAGAAATTAAAAAATCCCCCTTTTAAGCTCATGAAAAGGCTTGTCAGACATCAGTCATCATTAACATAGTCTGCCATTCACATAATCCGTCACGTCTTGTCATAATGACATTCTTGAAAAACAAATCCTCGCATAGTCCGCATCTGTCGGACTATTCTATACCGAACGCACCGCTTAAAATTCCAACCTTAAAATATGTATACATAACTTGCACCTGCATCACTTATACCTGGTTCAGACATTGGCGGCGGTTGCGTTCAGAGCAACTGAAACGATAGCAACGACAAAATCACCAGGAGAGCAGTTTGTCGTTCATAGCCTTGCAAACAATGCCAGTAGTAGTAAAAGAGGAGTTGGGGCACAGGCAAGTTGTTGAATATTAAGCAACATAGTAAAACCGGAGGCGCGGAAAACAAGAAGGACAAGACAACACCGTCTCAGGCATAGCTAAATGTTTTCATTCACAACACCCCCCTTTATAGCAAACAAACGTCAGCCGACGCGAAAGTGGAAAAACAGCAAATGCTAGTATCAGCAAAAGGGGGTCTATAGCTCCGTCATCTAAATGACAGGCTTTGTGAGTATAGAGGAGGCTATGTCATAGAGCATGACAATGTGATAAGAATTGCGTAATATTTATTCACGGCGATTTTTATGTGTTTGCTTTCCAATAGATTTCAGTTGAGAGTCAGCGCTCTGTCTGTCTACGTCCCCTCTTGTTCGCGCTGTTTTTAATTCTTGAATTATTGAAAAGGTGTTCAGCGCGCGGACGCCATCCTCACATAGAAACGAAGCAAGATGTCCAATGAGGCTTTTGAGAGCCAGATGTTGCTCAAGGTCACAAAAGTGTGAGTGGCGGCCACAATAAACGCTTCCAAATCACTTTTTTTTCTGCCTTACCCAAGGGCAATAAGGTTGAAGGTAACGCTTCGAAAGTGTAATTTTAACTGTAATTTTTTTACCATTTAGCCGTAGTTAATTGTGAATGTAATTCCTTACTTTTTTAGTAACCTGTACAAGCCTGCTCCCGGGAACACTGTCTGCATACGGAAACGGTTTTCTCGGTTTTCTGCAGGGAAGGTAATCCTCTTAGCGCTCCCCTCCCCTAAGCTGCGAGGGGAGTCATGTTGTGGCAGGGTAAAAAATGGCAAATGGGGAAAGAGCGAGGTGCACCTCGGCCTTTAAGGAAACAAGCTAGGAGCAGGATGTGCTTTCATAATGCAAACAGAGAGTTCTCCCAAAGTTATTAGACCTTTCTGAACGCACTTCTTGGCACAAAAAAGAAAGAAAGAAAACGAAGAGCACTGCGATTGATTTATTTGCTTCTGCTGTTTGCAAATTTTTCATTCTGGCATCACTAAAGTCGATATAAATTATGCAATGCAGAAGTATCTTCAAAACTACATAAACTACATTACGGAGCATTTGAACTCTACTTAAGATATTTTGCAGGAAAAAATAACTTGAGTATTACTGTAATTCTGTCGAATATCTTGTCCAACACTTCAAGCCCCACACTTCATTTTGACACCTAAACATTATACCCGCTTCTTTATTCCCCAAAGCTTTAGTATAGGGTGTATTCATTGAATGCCATATTTTAACGCAATGTTCAGGGGCGTTTCGCTCGACTCACCTTTAGACCGGGATCGTCCAGCTCTCATCTACAGATGAATATCGGCGTTGAAAATGCATCTCGGGCGAGTGCAGACCCGTCTGGAACCCGCGCTTGCATGCTGGCTGCCGTTCTGAGAGGCGTCAAGGAGGAGCGGGCTTCAAGGAAAACAAGCCCGCCATATTTACGACCCAGCTGCTGAGCTCACTTCATAAAGGAAGAAATAGCAGCTGTGCTCAGGATCCCAACGTTATGGGGCGGTGTGCCCTGGTGTACTTGTAACTTGTAATTTTTGTCCGACTAGGTATTTATTTTAGGAATTATCTTGAGCAGGCGTACGCATCATAATGGTCCAAGAGAAACTGCTAATAATATTTTTTTTCTTTACGAGCAGTTTTCAGTTTTTAGGTATATATATATAATACAGCTACAAAGCTATAATACAGCCAATATAATGATGATTCATAGTGTGTTTTACCTGTTTTTGTATAGCATTGTTGCTTTGTGTTGCATATCTGTTTGAATGATTTCACAGCAACACCCCTATGTAATGTCCTTGGGCCCTTGGGGATTCTGAAATAAATAAATAAAGTTTTGATTTACTAAGCAATAAGGTTGTGATTTAATCTTAACTCGGCTCCCGCACTCAATATATTGGTTATGGCAATGCGGGACAAATACTGCCACTGTTAGAGCATAAATAACCTCTGTTTGGAACATCGGTTGTCCAACACCTATTTAAAATGAAATTAACTCATCATCCATACTTCACAAGACACAGACGTGTCACCTCGGAGCATCATTCTCATTCCAATTTGAATTTAGATACATCCAGAAGCAAACCTGAGTTGATCATTGTTTACCAGAATCACTGCGGTGTGGTACACAATGACTTCCATCGTTTTTGACAGAATCCCTTCGATCGTTCCACGGTAAAACGGTCTACCGTTTTATCGTGGGTAAGAACCATTCTGAATACCGTAGCGTCGTCTAGCGAGCGTCAGGTTCCGCGGCCACGCTGAGTAATTAGAAACGTTGGCGAAAGTGCTCTTCTGGGCGCCGCTTCCGCGTTGGGTGTGCTAGTTGGGTGCACCAAAGTGCTGGGCATCTGACTTAGGGCGTGTCTGTTTTGTGTTCTGATGTGCCGCGGATGGCGTTTTTCAACTCATTGGGAGCGTTTGTTGTTCCGCATTAGGGCATCCGCCAGTGCGGCGACGCGAGAAGTGCAGCACTGAGCGCGCCACCGATAGAAATCGGAGGCGAGTACTTCAAACATTATATCATTTGACAGCGATTGAATTTCCGTTCAGGTGTTTGTTGTTTTAGATGCAGTACACCGAAAATGTTTTTGACGTTTCGTGTCGTTCACAACAATGAAATATAATGTGAACAAGGACGCGCGAAATAAGAATATTGCAGTGAACGATCGAAGGCAGCCCACTCTGGATTGAAGGTGCTTATAAACGTTTTTTTATTTGAGGATCCCGCGTCGACGAATGTGTCTTTTGTTGAGAACTAAAAACAGCAAAGACGAGATGGACCTACACTCTTAATCTGGGGCCACCTAGGGAGCCACCTATAGCCGTGACAAATGAGATCCAACTTGTCACGGCAAATTTTGGGGCCACCTAAAATTGCCAGCCCGTTTGCCGTCCCTTTTTAGGTGGCCCCAAAATTTGCCGTGACAAGTTGGATCTTGCCGGCCGTTTCTTAGCTGGCCCGTTTTCTAGCTGGCCCGTTTTCTAGCTGGCCCGTTTTCTAGCTGGCCCGTTTTCTAGCTGGCCCGTTTCCTAGGTGGCCCGTTTTCTGCTGGCTATAAAAATGTCCCGTCGTGCACTTCCCCGCAGAGTATCTCGGAGGGTCCAGGACTGTGATCCATGAAGAAAGCCAGGCGAATGAGAAGTACAGGAAAATTTCACCGTAAAATCGAAGCTGTGACGTGGTACTGAGCCTGACGTCTTCTTGTGAGAAGTCACGTCGCAACTTTATTTTTGAGTCGCAAAATATATTGGAAAATCATTACCAAGCTCAATTTGTATAATTTAGCGATTGACTTCCCGAGTGCTCTAGGGGAAAGTAAATATACAGGAATTGTTTCAAGGGCAAGGCCGATGAATTCTAAACATTTAAAAGAACAGTGGGTCCGCAGGTAAACAATCCATTTATTTCTTTAAATTAGATGCACAGCGTAAGATACAGGTGGTGCTTTGTTGTAATAAATACCACTTTCAAACAATAAAATAGAAAAGTATATGAAAACTTGTGTCACTTGCTGAAACATTGGTGGAAGCATGGCCGTTGCTTTCACTTGACACACTTGGTGAACTAGGACCCGCCACAGTTGCAGGTGCGCTCTCCGAGCCAAGTGTGTTGCAGTCTGCCGGAGCTTCATGCCATAAGACGGGTCTCCGCGGCACGTCCGAAGGCCAGTTGCCTCTGTCGTCAAGGCATGATGCTGCTGCGATTAAGAATTTTCAGCATTTTATTATAAGAAAATAAGGGAGAGAGAACAGGTCTTGTATCCTAATTACGTTTTAAAATTTAGCAAACAGCAGGTTTTTTAGAAAGTAGCTTGCTGGACGTTAGAGTCTATTCAGATGCTGAGTCATCGGCCACAAACATGGCCGCTAACTTAACGTTTATTCGTAAACACAGCAGAAAACAAAATAAGGCAAAACAAATTCGCCAATTAGATAACCGCATTTTCTTTCGGCGGCCATGCTTGTGTGTAGTTACTCGACATTAAAAAGCAGTCTGACGTCATATGAATAGACCCTGTAGCTCTGGCGGCAGTTTGAAGAGTGGGAACAAAACAGTAAATTTTGACGCAACCAGGAAGGGAGCTGAGGCTTTCCACTTGCCAGGATCTACAGGTCCATGGCTATACCATACAGGCTGCGTCATGAAAACACCGGCTAAATCGTTGCTCAAAAACTACACGTCGCACATAAAAAGCTAATTTTGTTTAATATGAAAATTCTTAAAATTTGACGTTCGGATAATTATGGTGTCAAAGATTTTGAATAATTAACTTTCTGTAATTACTAAATTTAGAAGTATGGTCAGGCCAGGGTAAAGACCTTGCTAAACTGCGTCAAATATTGTAGAAAAGATAGTTTGACATTTTTTTCCAAAAATATTGTTTAATACAATACATTTCTTAAATTCAGTTAGCCTAATAAAAGCTTATTCTTAGAGTGTCACCAAAAAGTTATATTCAGTAGCTTAAGATGTAGGGAAATGCGAAGGAGTCAGGCATGCTGCCTCCGATAGGTTGGAAAAGGTCAGTTTCCGCCTTAGACGTTTCAATTGCTAATAACAAGAGGACAAAAATGTGTGCAACTTGCGGTTCGCGCAGTTGCACCAACAGAAATCTTTTTTTATAAATAATCCAAATTCGACCCCAACTTTGTGCCTGAAATAAGATCTCACATGTATACTTCGTTACATCATGAGCACAAACTTATAAAAAATTGGTAAGATTTCTGCGTAAGATGGTGGACAGCGACAGCTGGAATGAAGCCATCTGAGACGCAGACACCCGAGTATATTCTCTTTGCTTGGGCGTGCGTAGAACTGCTGCCTGTCTTTCTCGCTTCCGGGCGCGTACCGATTAGAGCTCAACATGCTTTAAACTTTAAAGCAATCAGTGTGGCACACCTTCACTGCGGACAGCGGTACTTCGTAGGCTGCGATGCGGTGGACGGAGATTGTCCTCACATGTCACGCTTGGACGTCTGGCGCAGGGACGCGAGTCTCCCCTGAAGGCTCATTCACACAGAAAAAAACGTTTCGGCCGACGTCGACGGTCGCGTGAGTAAAGGAGGGTGCACACACAAGGACAAACTTAGTGTATTCTAGATGTTACATTCATCATCAATTTCAGTATAAATGTTCCTTGTGTGGCCGTCCTCCTTTGATCAACGCGATCGTCGACGCCGGCCGAGACGCGCGACTATATACCTCGGACGGCAAGCTGATGAGTGCGCCGTATACGCCGTGCTGTATCGGCGGACACTTCGGCAAGAGAAAAGTACCCCCTATAAACTATTTACACCTTGTCACTGTAAAATGCAGGTGGCCACCGTTGAGGCATTGGCAGTTAGCTTTCTTTGCCTCACCTTACCATAGGCAAACCGTAAGGGCTGCGACTGTGACCCGATTACTTTACAAATAGTCACCCTCCACAAGTGCTTGTGCGCAGCCGAGCCGGCGTCAAACGCGAAGAGTCCGCGCTTGTAGCCGTTGTGGTAAGTCCATGCTAAGGTGAACAGTAAACCTGTTTTCCGCTTTCCACCGCCGACGCCAGCCGGTATCCGAATAATATGAAAAGAGGCGATTCCAAACGTGCTTCTTAGAATACAAAAATATTGTGTATAGATACCTGTATCGTCCAGGACAGGGTTCAAGATGTCCTCTGTTGGCGAGAACAAAACTTACTAGTTAGGAACTCTTTCAACACTTGACTCTATTCCGTTATTAGCCAGTGAGCTACATAATTACCCAGTCGGTTGTGCTGAAGAGGACTGTGCCCGCAGTAACAGCACCAGCCAAGTTGGCCCAGAAGTGGTGGTCGTGCTGGTCGCGCTGGTCGTGCCGCCAGATCAGCGGGCCGTGCGACGCCATCGCATTCACATGTTCCCTCATGGTTACACCGCCCGCGTTGCATTCCTTTGATATCCTTCGACGTGAGCATCCTGAAGAACTAACTCACTGTCCCGCGGCTTCGACGCACACTCTAACATAGGCTGCCATCACCAAGATATGAAAACAAACGTCACCCGCAGATGCTTCCGATTAGATTCGTACTTCGTACATTCAAAATTCGTCGTCTTTGAACACCGAGAAGAGAAATTACCGTTATTCGCATGCGTGCCCGCTGGCTGCGCCCGCGGGGCACGCTGGGCGGCCGCAACTGCCGCCATCTAGCGGAGAGCAGAGTGTTTTTTTCCGCTATTATGCGCATAGCCGGCCCGTTTTTGCCGGCCCTGCACAAACGGGCCGCCAAATATTACAGGGCCGCCTACGGAGCCACCTATATAGCCATTCGCACCATTAAAGAGGGGAGGGGCCCACTCCAGCCGTGACGTTGTACACGGCTATTTTGACGGGGCCGGATCAGTTCGCGGCTAAGTCCTGAAAACTTTGAACGTCACGGCTATGGCCGTGACGTTTGCCGGCCCCAGATTAAGAGTGTACTGCCGGAGCGAGTCGATAAATGATTCAACGATTCGAAATCAATGTATGAGCATGTTTCGACTTTCAGCAACATATATTGAAGGTTTATTTACAGCTACATTATGTACTAATTATAAAAATAAGAAGAATCTAGTCGCGTTGTGACGGTCAACATGGATTCACGGCTCTCTGGTATCGCGCAGGAAATCCCGATTCAGGAAAACCTATAGAACTGACATTTTGACAATTTCCAGCCACACCCGGTGGCGGAAATGAGCCTTCAACTATGTGTTGTAGATGATAAAGTCAAGCCGATTTCACAACTTCAAAATATCAATATTAAGATAAATTCAGTTACAAAAAGGTTACAAGCTGAAATAGCGATTATCACGACAAAACTTGCACGCAGCTTGCGAGCGTACCCCGTGTTCATCGGCGGTACAGCGTTCGGTGCGCGCTCCATTCACAAAATGTTCCTGATCACAGTCGAGAGCAGAGTGTCGAACCGAAATTTTTATCGGTTGGGTTCCGGTTCGGGTTCACGGCTTTCGGATCAGCTCCGATTCAGTTTCAGGGAGCAAAGAATAACGGTTCGAACCGCTTCGAACCGATTTGAACTGCTAAACTGAGAACATAATTTCCGCGTTCCTTTGGCAATAGGCACTATTTCAAGGGTGAGACAAGTAACTATATAGCTTTTTATCATTCGTAGAATCCACTGTTATTTTCAGGTACCAAAAATAAATTGCGTTATTTAATTTTGATGAAACAGCAAATGAAAAGCTAGATTAATATATATGACTGAACATCTATTTCTTTTACCTCAGTCGCATATATTTTACCTGAATCTAAAGGTTATCAGGCTGGTGGGTCGCCTAAATTACGCGTGATTCGAACAACTTTGCGTGGCAGTATTAAAAGTCGAATCGTGCTGTGCTCTTGCACTTAGAAATGAGTTACAGTGCATCAAATCATGAAATGGGCACGTCCTCGCAATATATATCCTTGAATCTAGTTCATAAAATACGTTTCACAAAATGTATGATGACGGCGCAACTGAGCCTAAAGCAATAAAATTTTCAAAATCTCAGGAACGTTTTAGGACAAACCCTTACCGTCAACATTTTATCGAAACACTGAGCGGCAATCACAACGCTTGCTTTCCTGACCAATATTGTTTACACTCAGCACCCTGATGCAGGCGAATAACCATGCAGAGAAAGAGTGACCTTAGTATTTGGATTGGATCTGGCCCAAAATAGCGCTCACCGAAGTGAACATATTCGACATAGCTTTGCGTTTGAGGATTGTTCTTGACATGATGCCGGTCAATTAAATTTGCAAATAGCATCACTTTTGCTATTTTTTGTTAAATATAACGAAGTAGTATTTCATAGTCTGCTCGACAGACGGTCTGCGTGCGCAGTCGTCATAGTTCAGCCATGCGCCGCTGTGTATTTTGTTTTCATTCAGCCCACAGAACACATAAAATTGTTGTTTATGAAATAAAATAAGCAACAAACTTTTTACTTAAATCAGCTTCAAAATAAAAAAAAATTGTTTAAGTTTCTTCCTAATCATTTATACACGTGCCTCTCGGGAATAAAAACGCCGGAAGAGATTCGCAGAGCATATTTCAGATAATTTGGGGGTGGATTTACTTAATGATGTACATCGTTTAGGGTAATCGTCCCTTTCTTTATTTTTTGTCAAGTCTTCAGGCAGTAATTAAATATTTGTTATTGTCATCAATAAATATGACTGTATGAAGTTCACATAACCCGCGAGATCGACATAAGAGGACGATACTCGAAAATACGCCATGTGTTGACTCTGCGGAACGTGCTTTTTGTTCGCTGTTCGGCAGTGTAAAACACCGGGCCGCGGGGTATGCCAAAAAGAACTTTGTGCTCACGTTATAGATCTGAAGGCAAACACACGAAATGTGCAGAGAAGAGATAGTAACTTATATTCTTCTAAATAATACCAAACACGACGCCTTACTGCAAAAAAATATATAGGGATGCGTGTTTTAAACGTAAACATGTTTAACGGAACTCCGTCTGGCTGGGTAAAAAATTTGAGAAATACAGACCTTCAAAAACTAAATCCTAGACATTTAGTGACCCGACGTTTCAATAGATTGGGCTCAATAGGTCGACATGTACCTAACCATCGGCGTGTGTCAACGGACTAGGGCACTTGCTGAAGAAAAGGTGAGTGAAGCAAACGACACACCGTGTATATACAGAAAAGAAGCTGCTGCTCTCCAAGTGCAAATAGTCGCCCCTGATGAAAAAACCAAATCGGTTTTGAAACGTCGCCCCTCCATACTGTTCAGGCATTGGTTGGTTATGGTCCGTATTTCTCTAGTAGAGATGCGTGCAATGATGTTCCTAATTAAACATAAATATCGCGAAGAACAGTATAGAGCTTGTCCTGTATGCGTTCTTGTCCTTGTCTTTTTTTGTGCTATTGTATAAGTTTAACAGACAGCATATTTTTAATTTCAAATCACATTTGGACATCGGATTGCACGAGCTCGAAACTTCTGCAAAAAACTGTCTCGGGAGCCTAAATCTATATTTGGTTTTACGTGCACTTGTTTTGGGGCCTAATTTTACAACTCTGTGCTTTATCAGTCATGCGCGCTCTAATATTTTATTAAGCTGCCGCAGCAATCATCGTGAAACTGCTATATATACTGCACAACTTTACAATTGGGACATCCCCCTTTGTTGTACTTCGTTTCAGCTTAGAGGGGCATTGCAAAGGGACGAAGAAACCAGTGCTGCTTTGAACGGCGTGCCTATCGGTGTCAAACACGAGCATTCAGTGACGACATTGGTCTAGAACGTCAGAGAATGACGACATAGAATTCTAGAGGTACAGACTGGCTGAATAGGCGCAGGACGCCTTCTGATCCTTTTAAGCACGTGACCCTCACTCAAATATTTGCTTGGAACACCCGTAAATTCGTGGGGCGTTCACATCTTCCTAACTGGATGTTTATTTCCAACACTTAAAAGGAGCTGTGCAACAGTTTCAGTGCTTTGCTTAACTAATGTGGGAGTTGGTGTCTCGACCTTTCTGAAGTAAAGAACAAAAAACCGCTTTTGCCTGCATGTCCTAGTTTTTATTTTAAAAATGGACAAAGATTGAGGTTTTCGGCGCCTCTCAACTCCTTCACTAACTTCCGAGTCACGTGCGCTGTGACGTCAATGGGGAAGGCGCGGGGTTCCGGTGAAGCTCTCTCTTTAGAGCCATCAGTGAGCAGCGAGGACTCATCCGCTCGCGACCGCGTGACCACGTGCTGGCGGGCGCAGCGCGAACAATATGGTGAAAGGAGGAAAGTCTCATCCGGGTCCGGCCATACCCGTCCGGCCCTGTCCCCCTCCCCCTCCGGCTTCTGGCGGCTGTTCCGCTGCTGACGGTTTTGTGGACCTAGGATAGATGGCGCCACTGAAACTCCGTATAATAAAAGTTTTGTCGATGATACCAGGTTTTTGACGCATTTATATTTATGTTGGAACGACAAGATTTATAGAAAAGTTACCTTTTATCGAGCAGGTATTCGCACAACTTGCTATCTTTCTACAAGATTCCCCATTGACGTCATGCCGCGTGTTTCTCATGGCCGCCGCTCGCGGCTGCAGGTCGAGGAATATTCTCATTTTTGCCTCGCGATTACGCGGCGGAATCGCAACATTTCGAAGGAAGGAGGTGTGTTTTCTGTCCTTTGTGACAAGGTGAACAATGTCAAAAGTAGAAAACGCCAATTCTTTCAACGTTAAAATCGTTGCACAGCTCCTTAAGGTGATCGAGCGGTTGTGGCACGCTCTTGTCGTTTCCAGTTCTCTATTGGTTCAGACCAAGGACGTCATCAACAAAGAAAATGGGCTCAAAATTCTGAACCTCTTTTACCTGTTATGTTTCAAAATACGCCACTGGTTCAAGCGAAAGCGGTACAAAATAATAAAAAAATGGTCAGAAACGTTTTGCATGGCCCCTTCAACTCCAGATACAGCCGATGCTACAAGCGCGAGCATGTGGATGGTCCTGACCACTTGCACTGCAGGAGCGCGCGTGCTTGGACGCTGAAAGCCCAGAGCTCGCTCTTTTAGCTTCTGCTATACTTCGTTTCACCTTATGTGCGAGCAAGGCCAAAACTGGAAGCGCGAGCACGGGAGCTACGTGCGTTCATGCTTTGCTCGAGCGCGCGAGCTGAGAGCGCAAAAAGCGCTGGTCTCGCGCTTCCAGCTGAGCTTCGCTCGCAGATCAAGTGAAACGAAGTATACGCTCACGCTTAAAGAGAAACGGAGTATTGTGTTGAGAACATCACATTTGACGAAAACTGAACTGTTTAACATGGATTTGCACGTGACATCCTCGCACTAAATGGTATGGAAGTATTCACTGGCGGCCATAGCTGTGTGCACGACTGCTCGAGGCGCGTGCTGATGGCGAACTTCCACAGTTATTTTGTTACATGCATTTCGCACCCTCAACATTGCCGGTCTTAGCAGCCTATTAATGTGGGCTCGTTCAGAGCATGCGCTCTGAACATCACCCACAAATATGGCGCCCAGTGAATACTCCTTATACTTCGTTTCAGCAAGTACAGACGCAGCCGATGCTACAAGCGCGAGCTCCGGGCTTTCCAGCGTCCTGCCAAGCACGCGCGCTCGTTCACTGTAAGCACTGTTCAGGGTTGCATGCTCGCGCTTGTATCATCGGCTGAAACGAAGTAGTGGTCACACGGGTTCTTTTTTCTGAGAAAGTTAAATCCCGTGGTGCAAAATGCACGCTGCAGAAGGTTCGCGCTCAGTGCAACCCATGTATTACGAAACAAAATTATTCTTGCTTTGTGCAGCGTCGTGAGGAACGGCGCAAAGCGACTGGCATCCCGAAAACGCGCCTTCTGGCAGGAGTGATTTTCCAGCCGAAGTCGTTTTGCAGGATCACGCTGTCTGCACTGTGCCGAAGATGCGGAGCAGAGGAACCTTTGCAACACCGTAAGCTCTCTAATAGAGAATTTTAGTAAATCATTCCGATGCCTCAGATATCCCCGATAACGACACGATGCATGCGGAAGGGCGGCGGTGGAGTATCGGGTGTCATTATCAGGGCCATGGGAACGATCCTCTAAAACTCTCTAGTACCACCAGGAAGACAGGGCTCGCGCATGACGTCATCCTTGAGTGGATCTCCGACGCGCCGCCAAGCAGCAAAGGTGCTGAAGGTCAATGAGAGTCGCCGCAAGTTGCGTCCGTCTTTGCGTGACCGCGTGCTGCCATCGCGCTCTATCCGTACAGAGCAAGACCACAGTTAGTACTGTACTACACTGCGTACCGCCTTTGCTTGCTCAGATGATCAACATCACCTGGATCGGCGTCTTTGCCAATGGCATCATGAGACGTGCCGTGCGTTTGAGCCTCATGCACACTGGCGGTTGAACCGCGTTCGCGAAGCTGTTGCGAACGCGGTTGCTTTAAAGGGCACTGACACCCCAAAGGTCGTATTTTTTTTTATTCTCTAAAACGACGCAAGTTGTAGTCATAAACACGCAAAAAAAACCGCATCGCGAAAAAAAATTTCTTCGCGCGCGCGCGCGCTTTTTTATTTTTGGCGTTTAAATCTCCCGCCGCTACCTCCTCCCTTCTTTTGATCGATGACGTCAAAAATCAGAAAATTTCGAAGCTTTGTAGGCGACATTTCTATAACATTTAATAACGGCAATCGTAAAACATGTTTTTTAACGCAATTGCGAACGCACTACGGCCCCTCTTTTGAAATACCCAAAATCGGAGTTCGGTGAGATGTCCCTTCCTAGAATTGTGTCCTCCCTCAGAAAACTCGGCGGCGCTCGAGCAGATGGGCGAGTCGGCGAAGAAACCGGTTTTTTCCCGCGCCAGCTCCCTTCTATCCCGCCAGCTCGCCTCCTCCTCGCATCGGGTCAGCGGAGGTCCGAGAAAAGTCGAGTCGCAGGAGACCGCAAAAGTTGACTCACTGCACTGGCGGGGACCGCGCGGGAACTTCAAATTCGGCATTTGGAAATTGTTTTTTTAATTCACAAATACTGAATTCCCAAGTTTCGAATTTTGAGGGTAATGTCCCGGCACCGTTTTCAATCGTTTCGGATAATAAAAAAAATATGATTTTGAGGTGTCAGTGCCCCTTTAAGAGGGGGGCGCACCTCAGAGCCCCATAGAGAATACATGAGGTTTTTCGCCAACTTAGAAAAATTCTCACATAATAACGGCTGCGGGGAGCTTCTTGAAAATTTCGGCTTCAAAGACATTAAGGAATTATCGAGACATTCAATGGATCAAATATTTTATTATAAATTTGATTATATTCTTTAAAAAATCATGAAAATGGTCAAAATCGGCTAATTCGGCACTCTTACGTTCGGAGCGAATTTACAAAATTATTTCAAAGCAAACGAAAAAAGTATTTCATTGAATGTCTTCTAAATTTATTACGGAATCGAATAATATCAAAATTATTCACGTAAGTCGATCTGTTCCGTAACTACAGCGAATATAAAGAACCAAGGTGTCGGTGCTTGTTTTCGTTGTTTTTAAGGTACCTCTCTCTGCCGTGACGTGGCGCTCGCTGTCCACGAAATGCGAAATCGTCCTTTCGGCGATCGGCCGGATCGGCACTGTGCAAGGTGTTCTTCCGCGCGCGCCTGGCGCGCCCGTATCCTGTTTCATTCTGCACGCCGAGGCGTCAGTGTGCGTGTCTCGCTTTCCTGCTTATCGGTAAATAGATCTCCGTGTTTTTTTTTTTTGTTTTTTTTTTGACACAAAGTTTTATTTTTTGTTATCTTTCACACTAACGTCCTTCGGCCTTGGGGTCGTGGAAATCGGGGATGAAACGTGCACAGGGTAGATCGGTCTTTGCCTCCTTTATATTTTTCACGGACGTCCGTGACCTCCGTACGGTTCGTGGTCACCGCAATTTGACGCGAGGAAAAACGGGTCGCCTGCTCTGTAGCCAGGGTATTTCTAGGGGAGGGTGATAACTCGCTGTTCTTCTGAAAATTCACATATTGCCCAAAAAGGTGGCATGGCTAATGATTAGGGTATGTTTTTCCGGTGTTTATTTTTGACCAAAAATCGGCGCATTTTTTCGACGCTTACTTTTTAAACACCAGTGTATTATGGTTGAACGTCTCGTGATGACGCAAAAAAGCGTTGATAACCAAGGAAGAAAAATGCGATTGGACAAGAACATTTCAAATTTCCAATTCTATTCGCATATTTCATACGCTTTTCTTCCCGTGGGAGCGTCTATCCCGACAAAAAATGCCTAAGTCACTGAGCTGTGAACGCATACGCAGTGTACAATCGTTTGGCCTAGGGAGCTATTGCGCACGCTCGAACGCGCTTCACAGCCCAGTAGACAAAGTTGGCGGCACCCAGAAGGCGAGTTTTGGAATGGTCTGTAGTAGGCAAAAGAAACAAATAACAATCAACGCATCTCAGTTCCCCAAGCGAAGAGGCGCGTTTCTAAGGCCAATGGTTCCGGACGACACTAATGTTGTTGGCGTTGCCTTCCAAGAATTACACCGACCTCTGAATAGGCACTGGAAGGATGGAGGCTCGACGAGATAACATGTTTCACAAACTTCTACAGAGGAGGCGTTTCGAAGAAACTAGCCGTCGCTGGGGCGGGAACATTCACCGACTGGAGTGTTTTAGTTTTACAAAGGCCGAATATTTCCAACCACCGGAGTTTTTCGGCTGTAATCAATTTTGTATTTTCGTCACCGGCGGATGTTTATCAACTCAGAATATTAAAGTTCGTCCTGAAAATTGTTTTTTTTTTCCTTGGTGAATAGAGGTGATTTGTTCAGGTTAAAACTTCGCATTATCAAAATAACAAACATCGAAATGCTGAACACCGGATAATGAAGTTGCTAAAAGGCCAAAGCGCCAGAAGGCAACCCTGAACTGCAACAATATTTATTTACTTCGACTTCAAAACGTATTTTTGTAGGGGAAACTGGACTAGGGCAAGAAAGAGGGGAGAATGGTAGGGCTGAGAAGGGAAAGGGAGTTCGGAAGAATAGAGCGAGGAGATCGTTTTCGCAACCCGCTAAGCGCCAGTTTAGCTCTGCGTAATCCGCCACGAGACCTTGAACTATGCAGAAAAGACTGGAGGCGTGAATGCTCAGTTGCGGCGCCTTCTTTGGGGATACCGATACAGAGGAGAAAAACGGCCTGCTAAATCTCGCTATCTCCAAAGCTGACCGGTAACGTCACGCAGAGGAAACGGCGGCCAAACGTTCCGCGCGTACAAAATCAACTTCCATTCGAGATACGCTCATGAAGGTGGTGCATATGTAGAGTTGTTCGTTTTCGGGTTTTATATTTTTTTTACTTCGGGGGTAAAAATCGGGTGCTATTTTGCAAGCTGATAATCGGGGAGAAATCGGGTTTTTTGTGGAAATATTCTGAAATTCGGGTTTTTTCGGGTTAAACTTACAAATGTACTCAGTAATACAATCGTTTTCTTTTTTCTTTTTTTTTTAATTGGAGCGCATCACGACTTATTTAAAGCTAACGCGTTAAAATTAAGAGTTTGTTTCAAGCTGGTAATCGGGGGAACATGAGGGTTTTCCAGCTCCGATTGCCGTCGGTTGCTTCAAAGGAAGCACCGCCCACGGAATCCTCCTCTCCCTCAGAAATCAACAAAAACATCGACCGTTCGAGGGACGGTCGTCTTCAATCAGACATTTCGCTTGGAATAAACCTGTTAAGTTTTCCCGATCTGTTTACGCGACTGACTGGCTCGGACGTTGTTCGTGAGAGACCCCAACGCCTATTGTCGTTTTTTCTCAGTCGGCCTCCGTAGAACGTCACCGTGAGTTAGGCGCGCTCGTTGGGCGGTTGGTTGGGGAGCCATGTAGCGTCCACAGTGCTGCGCGCAGCTTGCGAAATGAACAATAGGTCAC
>JAZHYW010010636.1:0-17180 GCA_037355805.1 Ixodes ricinus | reverse complement strand
CTGTGTCTTGCAAATACTTACGCTAAAGAATGTTGTCCTGGGTTGTGCAAAGATATATGAGAAATACTCAAAGGGGGGGGGGCCTTTAATGGTTTGGAGTTATTTCGAAACTGAATTGAAAAAAGTCAGCTCTATTTTTAAAAACTCTCCCACATTAAGGTCAAAGTATAGGTACTAAGGAAATGTTCAAAGACATGTTACATTATTTTTTTTATTTAAAAGCTAGAAGCATGACGAAATTCAGGCTAGCACAGCACCGTGAATGGGGCGTGTAGATACCTATAGATAACAAATTCTTTATATTCACAAAGTTCTAAATGCTCGAGGGTTGTCAGAAACAACACGTTCTGACGGCGCAAAGGCGGACGGTGGTTTTGAAGTAAGAATGCTTAGTGCGTTTTTGTAAGCGAGTCGCAGAAAGTTCGCATGGCTCGGAGCGATCGAGAGGCACTCTCATGTCGCGTGCTCTGCGAGGCCTGTTTTAATAGCCGGCGGATAGCGTCTTCGGAGTACGCAACGAATACGAAGGCTGCTCAACTTAACACATGTTTATCTCAGCCTCTTTCCCGGCTGTAACATGATATGGCGCGGCCGGAACCGGCAGGCGCTCCTCTTCACAGCATTGGAGACGCCACCGCGGTGGACCGTGAAACGCGAGGAGAAGACAAACACTGGAAAAAAAGCGCGACGGATTGTTTAAGTGATAAAAGTGATAGAAGACCCCAGAGGTAACGTTCACTTTCACATGCCTTTCCCGTGGACCATCCGGCGGAGGCTTCGTGAGCATTGTCCGTGAGTGCTGTATATGCCTGCCGCTCCCTGCGGCTCGATGTGGCTGTACCGTACTGCTTAAAGCGAGTGTTCTGCGCTGACTCTCTCAAAAGGCACAAGAAAAATCGAATAAAAAAAACGTTCGCAGTGTGAAGGATTTTGACATCGCTTTGTTAAAGAAGCATATGCCAGAACGCCTCAATCCATTCGAGATGCCAACGTTTTGTGTCAGAACTGCTTCAGCAGCTTCTAGCAACCTGACAAAGAATCTCCAGAGGCATCTGAGCCTGACGAATGTGTTGTCCTCAGGAAGCAGCCGTCGAGGATCTCAACAGATTCGTTCAGTCAACAGAAGTATCACTTATGAAATCACTGACTGAATTTAAAATCGGCATTGTCGGAAGCCTTCGGCGGGGCGGAGGCAGAAGGAGATCGAGAGCGTTCTCGTTAAGAAAATTCTGCATGAAGCCTCTTTGCAGAATATGGAGTCGCGGAGGAGCCTTGAGCCTCCTCACAAAGATAATAACAGTTTATTTCCATTACACCTAATAGCGGAGCCAAGAAAAAAGCCGCGCTACGCGGCTTGACGAGTTCTCGGCCCTGGCATTCTGCAGAAGCGTCGGAAATATTGTCACGAATAACGAAGTGACAAAACAAAGGAATAACTGAGAAAACTGAAACGTTTAATGGGGCGAACTTGTGCCCAAAAATAAAAGGAAAAAGAAAGATAACAACAGAGCGTCGCGGGCGTCGAAAGCGGCGAAGCAGCAGGATCGAACGCTGAGGCGAAACTGACCCCGGCTGGTTACGCGGAGCCCCTTTTGTGCACGCGTGGGCTTCTGGAACATTCGGCCGGGAACATTCGGCGCGCAGAACATTCTAACCTAGAACGAGCAACACGGTTCTCGAAATTACCAGAAATCTAAATTGGAAGAATAAATAAAAGACGCGGCGCTCCCAGGGATCGAACCCTGGGCTTTCTGCGTGGAAGGCACGCGCGATAACCGTTAGGCCACGAGCGCGCTGCCTACTTAGTCAGCTGCGCTCGCGGCATTATTCCCCCCTTTTAAAAAGTGCATCGTCCCGATGCAGCACAAAGGTAAAACACAAATACACAATAAAAAGATAGCAGGGTCGCGAGCCACAGTTCACAGTTCACTCTTTGACGAGAGTCCAAAGTTCTACCGTTCGTAATACGGCTTGAGCCGGACGACGTGCACCACCTCGGGTCGTGGCTGGCGTCTTGCAGATGGGCGCGTTCCGTCGGGTAGAACTTCGTAGTTCAGATCGCCGAGGCGTCGGATGATTTTGTAGGGTCCGAAGTAGCGCTTGAGAAGCTTCTCGCTGAGACCGCGGCGCCGTATCGGTGTCCACACCCATACCCGGTCCCCGGGTTGGAAGTGGACGTCCCTGCGACGAAGGTTATACCGGCGTGCGTCGACTCGCTGTTGCTCTTGGATCTTGATTCTTGCCAGTTGACGAGCTTCCTCCGCGCGTTGAGAGATCAGTTGAGCGTCGTCGTTGCCATCGTCGGTTGGCACGTGAGGCAGCATGGCGTCCAGCATTGTGGTAACCGTCCGGCCATGTACCAGTTGGAACGGCGTCATTCCTGTGGTTTCTTGTACCGCTGTGTTGTACGCAAATGTAACGTACGGCAACACCTCGTCCCACGTCTTGTGCTCCACGTCGACGTACATGGAGATCATGTCTGCGATGGTCTTATTGAGCCGCTCTGTTAGCCCGTTGGTCTGCGGGTGATAAGCGGTGGTTCGTCGATGGCTGGTGTGACTGAGCCGAAGTACCTCTTGAGTCAGCTGTGCCAGGAAAGATGACCCTCGATCTGTGATCAGCACTTCAGGTGCGCCGTGTCGAAGGACAATGGACTCGACGAAAAACTTGGCGACTTCCACCGCCGTTCCCGATGGAAGGGCTTTCGTCTCGGCGTATCGTGTAAGATAATCGGTCGCGACGATAATCCACCGGTTCCCTTGCGTCGATGTTGGGAACGGCCCAAGCAAATCCATTCCGACCTGCTGGAAGGGCGTAGTCGGGGCAGATATCGGCTGCAAGAGTCCTGCTGGCTTTGTCGGAGGCTTCTTACGTCGTTGGCACTCATGGCACGACCGTGTGTACAGATGGACGGTTTTCGGGAGTCTTGGCCAGTAGTACTTGTCACGAATCCGGGCGAGCGTCCTGGTGTAGCCAAGGTGTCCAGCCGTCGGGTCGTCGTGGCATGCTTGAAAGATTTCTTCTCGCAGGCTGGCAGGCACAACCAGCAGCCAGGCAGGGTTGCTGGTTCCGAAGTTCTTCTTGAAGAGCACACCTCGCCGCAGGACGAAGCTTGACAAGTCTCGGGCCAGGACTCGCGGAACGGAACTTCCTTGACCTTCGAGGTGGTCGATCACGGCGCGAAGCTCCGGGTCGGCTCGTTGAAGCGCTCCCATGTCGGTATCTGTAACTGCTCCGAGAAAACGAGCGTCATCGTCGTCGTCGGTGCTGTCAGGAGGAGATTCGACTGGGGCCCTAGACAAGCAGTCGGCGTCATTATGCTTGCGGCCAGACTTGTGCACAATGGTTACGTCGAATTCTTGCAGTCGCAGACTCCAGCGAGCGAGGCGCCCTGACGGGTCCTTGAGGTTTGCGAGCCAGCAGAGGGCGTGGTGGTCTGTGACCACGCGGAACGGGATACCGTACAAGTACGGACGGAACTTGGTTATCGCCCAGACGACAGCAAGACATTCTTTGTCGGTCGTTGAATAATTTTGTTCTGCCTTAGACAGCGCCCGGCTTGCGTAAGCAATTACTCTCTCTGCCCCTTCTTGTCGCTGAACGAGCACCGCACCGAGACCGGTATTGCTGGCGTCCGTGTGTATTTCTGTCTCCGCCGACTGATCAAAATGTCCGAGGATAGGGGGCGACTGCAGCCTTCGCTTGAGTTCGTCGAACGCTTGTTCTTGCTCTTCTCCCCACTGGAACTGCACGTCGTCCTTCGTCAGATGCGTCAGCGGTGAAGAAATCTGTGCAAAGTCACGCACGAAACGTCTGTAGTAGGCGCACAGCCCAAGGAATCTTCGGACGGCCTTCTTGTCCGATGGCTTGGGGAATTCGGCGACAGCGGACGTCTTTGCAGGATCAGGGCTTACACCCTGAGCACTCACGACGTGGCCCAAGAATTTCAGCTCTCCATAGGCGAACCGGCACTTCGAAGGCTTGAGTGTCAGCCCAGCAGATTTGAAGGCCTGTAGCACGGCTCGCAGTCGTCTGAGGTGCTCGTCGAATTCGGTTGCGAACACGACAACGTCGTCGAGGTAGACGAGACAGCTCTGCCATTTCAAGCCGGAAAGGACGGTGTCCATAACACGCTGGAAGGTTGCCGGCGCTGTGCACAGCCCGAACGGCATCACTTTAAATTCATACAGTCCATCCGGTGTGACGAATGCCGTCTTCTCACGATCTCGTTCGTCCACCTCAATCTGCCAGTACCCGCTCTTCAAGTCCATCGACGAAAAGTATCGGGCGTGGCGCAGCCGGTCCAGGGTGTCGTCGATGCGGGGCAGCGGATAGACGTCCTTCTTTGTTACTGCATTCAGCCGGCGGTAGTCCACGCAGAACCTCAGGGTTCCGTCTTTTTCTTCACTAGGACTACTGGGGAAGCCCACGGACTGTTTGAGGGCTGGACGATGTCGTCACCAAGCATTTCCTCAACTTGCTTCTGGATAACTTCCCTTTCTTTCACGGAGACTCGGTACGGTGGCCGATGCACAGGGAGAGCGTCGTCATCTGTGATTATTCGATGTTTCGCAACCGTCGTTTGGCGCACCTTCGACGACGTGGAGAAGCACTCACTGAACTCGGCGAGAAGGTCACTGAGTTGTCGTCGTTGTGGGGCTGGGAGGGACGGGTCGATGTCGAGCTCTGACGGAGTGGTTCTCTTGTGCTGCGTCGGAGAGGCGTCTTCTGAGATCACGGCGATCGCGGCTGAGTCCGGAATTTCCTCGACGAAGCCCACAGCTGTACCCTTTGTAAGGTGCTGCGACTCTTGCCGGAAGTTGGTGACAAGGGCTACGGTACGCCCGTTCTGGATCTCGGTTACGCCTCTTGCAATGCCAATCCCTCGTCCAACGAGAAGCTGGACGCTTCCTTCCATCAGTGCTACACCGCAGGTGGCTTCTTCGGTCCCGACGGATACAAAGACACTCGACAGCGGCGGCAGGTTTACATGGCTGGCAAGGACTCGCACTGCAGCTAACGTCGCTTTGGGATGTTCTGCCGATGGGACAGGTTTCCGAAGCGTTAGCTTGTTCTCCGCAAGGTCGATGATGGCGCCGTATTCACACAAGAAGTCCATTCCGAGAATGACGTCCCTCGAACAGTCTTGCAGAATGACGAACTTCACCGGGCAGGTTTCGCCATGGATCTCAACGCGCGCAGTGCACCTGCCGACAGGTGTGATGAGATGTCCGCCGGCGGTTCGTATCTGCGGTCCGTCCCACGACGTCGTAACTTTCCGAAGGCGGCGAGAGAGTCTCCCACTCAAAACGGAGTAGTCTGCTCCTGTGTCGACGAGTGCTGTCGCGTCGTGGCCGTCGATGATAACGTTGAGGTTATTCGACACTCTTGCAGAAACGTCGTTTCGGGGCGCTGCGGCGTTAGAGTGGGAGTGCTCCGACGATCTTGGAGGATCTTGGCATCGTTCGTCTTCGGCAACACCACCTCCCGGCATTGCCGCGCCTAGTTTTCCCGACGGGAGGCGATAGGTGACAGGCTGTCTCGGCGAGATCGACGGAAGGGCGATGGCGAGCGTCGGGGAGACGGTGAGCGGAATCCTCGGGGAGTCGACTCAGGAGAGGAAGAGCGGCGGAGGTAGTTCTCGATGTCCCGAGGTCGCTCTCCGAGACGTGGTCGAGGGTCGTTGGGTGCAAACCCTCGTAGGCCCAGCTGGCGGTAAGGGCATCGTCGGTAGATATGGTCGGCTTCCCCGCAGTGGTAGCACAACGGGCGTCGGTCGGCCGTCCTCCACACGTCGGTCTTCCTTGGCGCAACTTGTTCTGGACGAACGTGCGCCCGATCTTCCTGGCGTCGGGTTTGCTGCGGCTCTGGAGGCACACGTCGGGGAGGCGCCATGTACGGACGCGGGGCTGGTGGTGCTCGGCGGACCATTGCGGCGTAGCTTAACGTCGGCTCCTCCGGTGTCACCGTGTTGATGGGCACTTCAGGGTGGACCGCCCGTTGTACTTCCTCGCGCACAGCCTCGGCGATGGAGAGTGTCGCTGGACGACTTGCGGCTGGCAGCAACTGGCGGAGTTCCTCCCGGACGACCTCCCGGATAATTGCGCGGATGTCCGTACCAGGAGCGTTCTCGCCGCCAAGCAGCGTGGTTGCAGCGACACTTGGATGTCGCTGGTAGTGGGAAGCGCGCGCTTGGAGGGCGCGCTCGATGTTGGTCGCCTCCGTGACGAAGGCTTCGACGGTGGTCGGCGGGTTGCGGACGAGGCCTCCGAAGATGTCATCCCTTACCCCGCGCATGAGGACCCGCAGCTTCTTGTCGTCTGTGGCTCGTGGGTCGGCACGGGCGCTCAGGCGGAGGACATCTTCGACGAAGCTTGTGACGCTTTCGTCGGGGCCCTGCGTTCGAATTCGGAGGAGATCTTCTGCCTTCTCCCGTCGGTGTAGGGTGGCGAACGTCCGCTGCAACTCGGCCACACAGATGTCCCACGACGTAAGCGAAGCCTCGTGATTCTCGAACCAATGCCTCGCAGTACCCTCCAGCGAAAAGTAGAGGTTCTGGAGGCACTGCTCCGCATGTCCATCCGTTGTGGCGCGCCACACGCTCGTAGTGCTTGATCCAGTCTTCGACATCCTCGTGGATCTCGCCGTGGAAGGGAGTCGGCGTACGGGGAGCGGCGGCCAGGTAGACGACGGCAGGAGCGGCGGGCGTCGGCGACTGGTCGGCCATCGTCGGCCTCGTTGGCTGCTTGGTCCTGGGCGGCAGAGGTCCGAATTCCGGGTGTAGGCCTTGGGTGCGACGACTGAACCGGATCTCGGTAGTGCCTTCGTCGCTTCTTCGTGGGCTTGGCGTCGGACTTGCACTGCGGGCCCTCGGAGGGGTACGCGGCAGGGGCATGCGGTACCCCGCACCTCCACCAAAATGTCACGAATAACGAAGTGACAAAACAAAGGAATAACTGAGAAAACTGAAACGTTTAATGGGGCGAACTTGTGCCCAAAAATAAAAGGAAAAAGAAAGATAACAACAGAGCGTCGCGGGCGTCGAAAGCGGCGAAGCAGCAGGATCGAACGCTGAGGCGAAACTGACTCCGGCTGGTTACGCGGAGCCCCTTTTGTGCACGCGTGGGCTTCTGGAACATTCGGCCGGGAACATTCGGCGCGCAGAACATTCTAACCTAGAACGAGCAACACGGTTCTCGAAATTACCAGAAATCTAAATTGGAAGAATAAATAAAAGACGCGGCGCTCCCAGGGATCGAGCCCTGGGCTTTCTGCGGTCGAAGGCACGGCAGCCACGACGCGCTGCCTGAGTAGTCGGCTGCGCTCGCGGCAATATCAATATCCAAACAAAATCGTGCATAATCACAATGAATACGAAAATAACAAGAAAATAGAAAACGCCGCTTAGCACCATATTAGTTGGCATTCGTAAATCAACACAAAACGTACGTTTAAACTAAGAAAAAATCAAAAAGTATTATCACATCAATTTTTATATGCAAAATCATGTATGACAGGCGGAATTCACCCAGAGTGAATCTATCTATAGACCCACCTTCAGAATGCAATACAATTAGAAGCTTTGGGATTCGGTATGCTAACATTTCCTTTCCAGTGTTTAGCCGACACAATGCTGCGTGCCAGTAATCTGGATTACGGATTTGGTTACGGATTACGGATTTGGAAACAAAATAACAAAGAAACTACGATGTGCGCGAACGGAATATCACTCCTCATTGATAAATGATAAGAACTGTAGGCTTGACGTGCTGTGGTCTAGATTAAATACAGTCCTGCGTCGCGGTCCCTCACATGCCTCTCTTTCAAAACTGCAAATCAGTGGAAAAGAATTATCCGGAAGAGAATTAGCTGACGCATTTAATGATTTCTTTACAAGTATGGCTGTCGGCGATGCCTCGCCTGGCACATGTTGCGATTATGTAAATGTACAAAATGACAGATCTATGTTTTTGCATCCTGTTACCGAGGACAGAGGTGATAACAGTAATCAAAAATATAAAAAACAGTAATAGCTGCGATATTGACGGCTTACAAATAAAGCCCGTGAAGCATGTAGTTCATATCCTTGCACCGATTCTTGCTAAAATATTTAATCAATGTATAGTGGCTGCCGCTTTTCCAGAAAGGATGCAAGTTGCAAGAGTAACTGTTCTTTATAAAAAGGGAGAGAGAAATAATCTGGCTAATTATAGGCCAGTTTCTATTCTGCCTGTTTTTTCAAAAGTATTTGAAAAAAATTTACATTCAAGACTTTCAACCTTTATCGATAAATGTAACCTGTTAACCCCATACCAATTTGGCTTCCGTAAAAACAAATCTACTGAACTAGCACTACTTGAACAAAAAGAATACATACTTACACAGTTTGAAAGCAAAGCTATTGTTGTTGGTATATTTGTCGATTATTCGAAAGCTTTCGATTTGGTAAATCATAATACATTGTTAAAAAAGCTTGCATGCTACGGTATTTGTGGACAGGTGTTGTTGCTTTTAAAGTCGTACTTATCTCATCGAAAGCAGGTCGTTCAAATAAATAATATGTGCTCCAAAGTTCAACCCGTCCTTTGTGGCGTGCCTCAGGGTAGTATACTGGGGCCGCTACTCTTTAACATTTATCTTAATGACATTGTGAACATCAACCCTAATGCCAAATTTATTATATACGCGGATGACACAAGTATTTTCTTTTCTGGTAATGACATCCACAAACTTGTAGACGAATGTAATTTTACGATGAAAGCAATAGAAAAGTGGTCAGTTTCTAATTCCATGCAGATAAATGAAGTAAAAACTAAAGCAGTCATATTCAGACAAAAAAAACAAGCCAGTTCCAGTACATAAAGATATCATCCTAAATTCACGTCCTATAGAAATTGTTGAACATTTTAAGTGTCTTGGTGTCGTATTTTCTTCCAATATGTCGTGGGATAGCCACATAAACCATATAGTAACTAAAATAGCTCAGATCACAGGCATTATAGGTCGTATTAGATACCTTCTTTCCACAAAAATTAAGTTACTCCTTTATAATTCGCTCTTTTACTCTCATCTAAACTATTGTCAATTGGTATGGGGAACAACAACATTTTCAAACCTACAACTTGTTCATATATTACAAAAAAAATGTCTTCGGCATATTTACAATGAGCCTTATGGAGCGCCAAGTACTAACTTGTTCTACCGCTCCCATGTGATTAGAGCGTCCAACTTGTATAGATATCGATTAAGTTTGAGGTATAAATTAGAAACACGAAACAATATTACTAACTTACGTGATCTTGCTCATCTTCAAATAAAGAACATATCTAGTTACTCAACAAGACATAGAGAAAATTGGGTAGTGCGTACACCTCGTTCGAACTATGGAAAAGATTGCTTAAGCTTTATACTACCGTCTTTATTAAATAGATATCATCTTGTGCATTTTGATTTATTTACCTGTAAGCACAGTGAACTCCGTAGAATGTATGAAACCGAGAAAGTATGATTTTTTTTTTTAAATGTGTGCGCCCTAAACATTTTATAATCACAATGATTTTTTTGTGAGTGTGTTGTTGCAATGTATTGTTCAGATTACTTTTCTTCCCGCCTATTTTTTTTTCTTTTCTGTGAATACTTTAGCACGATGCTGCTTAGCTGCCAATATTAAGGGTCTGTGGACTCGTCAAGCTGCAATGCTGTAGCTTTTTTCCACAGCTCCTTCATCTTCTTTGTACAAGGTGAAAAATAAACTGATTTGATTTGATTTGGTATGGTATGATATGTTGTTGCAAACCAGACAATTCTACCAGGGACGAAGTGTTATAAAAAACTAAGTTTTGTGGATAGCCTATAGTTATAAAGATTGTGAATACTGAGTATGTTATAGGTTTTAAACAGGTTTTCTGTTTGCGAAAGTTAAGGTACGTTTGTAAGCACTCGCAGCATTCTTTTTGAAATAGGTGCACCTTCTCTAGATTAGTTGCAGTGATAGTACCCCAAACCAACGAACAATGTCCGGAGTTGTTCAGCAACCTGAGGGATCCGTTCGATTCTTCTAATTCGTACCAAGAACGTTGCCGTCCCCTGACCTAGTCCCGAGGAATCTCTCCCAGCAACATATCCAAAAGGTGATTCCTCCAGCAGCTCGCCCCTGATTCAAAAAGCAAGGGATAACAAAGAGGCACTCGGAATGTAGTCAATTTCTGACCCCGACACAAGAATGAGGCTGAGCCAAGGGGACGTCCAGGCGGCACATGAATTACTACACTATAGATTAACTCCACTGCACCCAACAAAGCCCGAGCAAGAAGGACATTATTGGCATTATGTCAAAGGGACAGAACGAATACCTGTCAAAAAATGTATGACTAGGTCTATTCGTGAAAGTTTCGGTTGTTTAGGTGGCGCCTCCGACATTGCCATTGGGCTCACGCAGTTCTACTCACTGAGGTCAAAGTGGGTGGAGCATATATACAATGTGGAAACTATAGGGAGCACCACTGTGCCTAGAGAGCGCGAGGCGCGTAAGCCCAATGAAGCAGCAGTGGCGACGCGGACCGAAGGAAAGAGAAGCGGGGCCTACACTGGAAGATACAGGCTGCAGCGGTGTCGACCGACGACCTTTGTTAATACTAACTTTATTTCGACATACAGGAAATATAGCCTGGAAGCTTGAGTGCAAAGCAAGGGCGCTCACTATTGGTGAAGAAGTCATTAAGTTAATCAGGGAACACATCCATGCTGCCTGCCCACTGGATCAGGAGGCCAAGTTGGCGTACTCCTCAATGAAGCCTACAACAAGGACGACAAAGGAAACTAACAAGCCGTCGTCAGAAGAAAAATATTCGGAGATGTGTTTTGAGATTTTGTCGTGCTTTGCCTTCTTGTCTCCCTGTCTCCGGGGTTGTCTTAAATCATAAAATTCAATTTTTCCGCTAGATGTAGCAAGAAAATTGATGTCACCAAACCTCAACACTGATTCAGTTTCGCCGCTAAATATAGTGGAGAAAATGACGCACGTGAGCTATGGTGTCACGTCACCGTTTAACAAATTCCAGTTTTCCGCTAGATTTAGCGGGAAAATTGATGTCACCCTGGAGGATGAGGAGGAGAGGGGGAGGAGACAGGGAGAGGAGGGGGAGAAGGAGAAGGAAATGGTGAAGAGGAAGAGGAGGGCATACCGCTCCCTCCGTGCACTCCGCTCCTTCTCCTCAAGAGCTGCGCATCTAATTTACGCGTTACAGAATTTGTAAACGACTTTAATTTTCTATTTCTATGGCCTTACATTCGATATAAAATCTTCAACCGTAGCTTCCTCAATCGTCTAAACAATGGTTCTCAAAACCCCTGCCCGCGGGCTATACCCCGGCCCGCGGAGGGTATTCCCACCGGCACGCGGCCGGCCGCAGTCCTTGCAGTGGCCCGGGGCCCGTTGTGAGCGGAGAGATTCAGCTACGCGGGGAGCGTCTGAAATCTGCCGGCTCTCCGGAACATTTACGGGCAGAAGTCGCGCAAACCCTTAGTTTAAGTCTCAAAAACAAATAACAGAGTGCTGCCACGAAGAAAGATGAGATTTGTTGTCATCCTATACGTGCGCAGGTTTCCACACAACCTAAAAAAGTTGCAGCACGCTTTAAGTTGCCTGTTGCTTTCTCTGCTCCGCACAAACTGTCAGGGCTGTGCTCAGAAACCAATAATCAGAAAGAGGTGAAAGCGCCACGTGAAAAGAAACACGCTAAGAAGTTCTTTGACTGTGCCACGTCAGTGGTTTACAAGATACCAGTGGCATGCGGAAAGGCGTACGTGGGGCAGACGGGGCGCTGCATTAACGATAGGGCGCATGAACACACATTATCGAGTCTAACATTCTCCCTCCTCAAATCTTGCCGTTCCACTGTAACAGATGGGTCTAGGAAAACTCGTCACAAGCCCGGTCGTCATATGCCAACTGGTAGCGTGGGTGAACTCGCCAGAAATCAACTCGTCACAGGGCATCTCCTGCGAGGAATTGTCGTCACGCCGGAATAATCGTCACAAAGAACACTCCTTTCACGGCGTGGAGGTTTTGATTCTATAGAACTACGAATTTACTTCTGTTTATCCCTATGAATTATCTAACGCACCGTGTTGGCAGCTGTCATCAAAACAAGTTCACTGAAATTGAAATAAGTATAACTATATGCACGTCACGCTTTAGAAAAACAAATGGCAGATGCGATTTTAGTTGAGCTTACACGCGCCATTACAGCATAGAACTCAAAAACCGGATATTCCTAGCAATATTTCAAAGCGTGCAGAAATGAGATCCGATGAAGTGCTCCTGTAGAACTCTAGATATGCGCTCATTCACATTTTTATATTTCTGTGCGAGACAGTGGCGGCGGTTGTCCTGCGTCCGGCTGGGCCATCTTCCTAGTGCTTCTTCATCCTTCGACACCTCAGAAAGGCCCAGGGGTTGGGAAGAATCTACGAAAAGACAATGCATAATGGCATAAACGTCGATGGAATATTGTAGTGGCTTGACATGCACCTTTCTTATTCTGTGATATGTATTTTTAAACATTATGTTTTGGCACGTGAAGAAAAGACGCACCGACACAACTGGTTGTTTATGCACCACATGATGCTATAAAATATTAAAATATACAGATGAACGAGCCGTACTGACTAAATAAAATAAGTAATGCGAACCCATAAAAGAGCTTATAAACGAATGAAACATTCGGCGTTTAAAGTTAGTTCTTGGTATCGGGCTCGGTAATACTATGAATTTGTGAGAATATCCTTCAGCATATGACGTTCCAAACGAGGAATGCATTTTTCTGGGAGGCTTCATGACATGGTAAGTCGAATAAAGTATTAGAGTATCAATATTATTACTAGCTTACTTTCAAGCTCAAAAAATAGGACGTAATTACCTGAACAGAAAAATCTTCGTCTTGGCACTAGCGCGCTTGCATGCCCAACTTGCACAGCTTCCGCTACACCAAATGGTACAGATGAAGAAACCTCCTTGAACCCTCGCTTGAGCGAAATGCCTGCGACACGCATTGATCACGGCCGCCTCGAATTCGCAGTAGATTACCTCGACTTTCATACTTCACATGAATCGGGAGAGCACAAAAAAAAAATCTGAAAATGAAATGAAAGTGATGCTACAGTTTGCGACATACGAAAACTCGAACCATGCAAAATCCACAATCAAGCTTACCGCCGGTAGGTTCCTACTTGCTCGAAGCCAACCATACGAAGCCAGTCAGCACCACGGTACAGCCCATGCACCGTGCACACCTCGTAGAATAGTGACGGCGTCACCTGGAAAGTCCCGTCCATAAACCATGCGCTCGTAGTAGAAAGGCGCTCAAAATGTTTCGATGTGCCGAAAATCAGAAGACGGCTCTTGTCTTCAGAACCACTGTCATGAGCAAGAAAGGGCTCGTCATGTAGCCCCGACACCTGGAAAAGATATAAAACGTAATTCTCTAATATGATGAACTGGGTAGTTCAATAGAAGTTTATGGCGCAAAGATTTGAATCACCTTGTAAGCGTCTGGTAGAATTACGTCTTCGCTGCAGTTTTGGGACAACGTATGAACTTTGGTGTGCTTGTCTTTGCTTTCGAATGGTAGTACCGTTTCAGCGATCTTGGCCAAGGCATCTGGGAAGCCGTATGCTCACTGACAATAGCGGCGGCATCAAGTAGGATTCGATGTGGTGGATCGCTTCCATTCTCTGCAATAAAATAGCGCACATGAAGACAGTTTTGACACTACACTGCCCCTTCAGAAATTACAAGAAGACCAAAAATATCTTACTTGTTTTTTCTTCATGCTTATGACGGACTTTCAGTGTGTTGGTCTCAGTTGGATCCCCAGCATGAGCGTGAGCCTCATCTTTGAATGGATGCTTGGGTGAGTTGGATATTCAGTATTGTAGAAGAAGCGCAAAAGTAAACTGACTTCGGAATTAAAACATAGCGCGAAAAGACGAGGACCAGACAAAGAGGTGACACAAACGAAGTGCTGACTTATAACTGAGTTTATTGAACGCAAATCGCAATATATAGTTGCGTTGTCACTGAACGAAGGAGAAGAAAGAATTCAGCCCACGTGATTGCATCACCAATAAAAAAATAAAATAAAAAATAAAAAAATAAAAAAACAGCTCATAGTACACAGCCGTACAGTACACTAGAAAAAATGAGCAAGTCAGAGGCTAGATAATATAACACGGACGCACGAGCTCAGATGGAACCGGTCAGGCACGTAATCTCACATGCCTCTTGATGTTGGTCTGCTGAAAGGGCCACTGAAGGACTGCTTACACATGCTGCACCCAACCTCGCTATTCCAACAGCCCTCCAGAATTTCCCGAAGTGAGCTGGTCCCAATGACGCTTAACAACCTCACACCGTTGGAAGTCGGTAGGCACATCTACAGTCGCGGCAAGGTATGCCCAGATGACCGGACACGGTTGTGGAGACACTGTAAGCGTGCTCTCTTAACCTGTCGTTGAGACAGCGGCCCGTCGGGCCAACGTAGCGCTTGCCACACGGCAGAGGAGAGAATAAACCACCCCCTCAGAACAGGAGACAAAGCGATCTCGATGCCTCGCACTGCAAGCCGTGGCCGCCCTCGAAGAAGGGTTAACAGCTCTGCACAACCTGGACAGCTTGTCCGGAGTGGAGAATAAAACGTCGACGTCACACCTGCCTGCAATGCGTTTTAGGTTGTGGGCTAAGCCGTGTATGTAGGGAATGACTACAAACTTTCTTGTTTTCCTTCCCTTTCTGTTTTGGCCTCTTCTTCACTTGTCATAGGCCTGCTCTTGAAGTCTTTCAGCAAAGACTCGGCGACCGTTGTTAACACGTGGGAGGAAATCCTGCATCTGCAGGCGTTCAGTTTGCCTGTCAAAGCTATGTTTAATTTTATGATGTTAAGACTTACGCCGCGCATGTGTATAGCAAGTCCTCGCAATCGCCCGCTTGACAATTTTTGAGTGAGCGGACACGAAAGGCAACAGTGCTTTTCCAGCACGACATTCATAGCTCCAACAAACATGACCAGGACAAATAGTTAAATTCAAATCCAAAATTGGATGCATCCTGCCTCAAGCACATCATGAGTCAGAACGAGTGGCGAAAGGCAATCACTAAAAATGCCAAAAACGTGAGCAATTGACGGAATAAAGGATAAGGCATCGGAATTTAACAAAAGCAGAAAATCATCTACATACCGGAAGACCTTTGCAACTTTGGTTTCCCAAAGCCGTTCAAAGATAGTGCGGTCAAGGCGCGCTAAAACAAGTCGCTAAGTACGTACTCTGTACGGCTGTGTCATGACGCATTTTTTTATTTTTTTATTTTTTATTTTATTTTTTATTGGTGATGCATCACGTGGGCTGAATTCTTTCTTCTCCTTTGTTCGTGACAACGCAACTATATATTGCGATTTGCGTTCAATAAACTCAGTTGTAAGTCAGCGTTCGTCCGTGTCACTTCTTTGTCTGGTCCTCGTCTTTTCGCGCTGTTTTTAATTCGAAGTATGTCCCAACTCGCCCAAGCCTCAACTTTAGTAAACTTACTCACACTGAAAATACATGCACACCAGAAAAACGGTCACTCACGTCGCGCTAACTTACAACTCAAATTGTATTTCCGTCTTCTTTCTTTTTCTTTTACCCGTATTAAATTTCGTCATATCTCACTTCGTTCTCTTCTGTACAAAACAAAAAGCAATTCTTTTTTCAGTAAGCGTTATGGATGGACTACTACCACAAGTGTCACTCGCTTTTTATGATGTTAGCTGACTCTATTATCTCACGTGTTAATTGGTAATGGTTCTTTCCAATTACGGTGCTATTTTTGAAGTCCGCAGTGTACCCACAGTCACGGCAGTGAATGCCCAAAAGTCCTGAGTTTGCCAATTGGATGTTGTTGTCATGTTCCCTTAATCTGTCATTTATACATCTTTCAGTTTGTCCTATGTATACTGTTGGCCGCATGAAATAGCAAAGAAATAAATCACTCCTTCTGAGCAAGGTACGTAATTGGAAAGAGCCATCACCAATTAACACGTGAGGTAATAGAGGCAGCTAACATCTTAAAATGGAGTGGCACTAGTGTTAGTAGTCGATCCACAACGCTTATTGAAAAAGAATTGTTATATCTTGACTCTCGAAGGTAATATGCGATATACATCGATATTTGTTTTGTACAGAAGAGAACGAAGTGAGATATGACAAATTTAATACGGGTAAAAAGAAAAAGAAATAGGACGAAAATACAATTTGAGTTGTAAGTCAGCGCGACGTGAGTGACCGTTTTTCCAGTGTGCCTGCATTTTCAGTGTTAGTGAGTTTCCTTTTGCGTTTCTCCAACAACGTGAGTCGCACTTGCAGCCACTACGACACTAATGAACTCGTCAGTAGTTATCGTTGCCTTGCATATAGTATGATCCCAACATACCCAGTAAATACCAACACCGTATGTTCTGCTAAGTGTATAGTAAAACCTCTCGTAGAGTAGCAACGGAGCCCGACGCTGATTTTTCGTTTCGTCCATACTCTGTGCCCCTAGCAAACACGTGGAATTTCCAGAGTGCAGCTTTTTATGACCCGCATTCACGGGCCAGTTCCATACACTGGTTAAAATTGTGGTTCGAAGTTATCTTGTTGGACAATGCATGATTAGTCTAAGCATGTCCATCAGTTCTAAGGAAGCGCAGGTCGCGCGTCGTTTGTTACACGCTGGGTACTGGAACCTTTCACTTTGTGTAAACAAGAGAAGAAGAAAAAAAGAAAAAGAAACGTTTGCTGCACTAGGACATTTGACCTGGTTTACTTTCTGTACAAGATCAAACGTATTCTCTCTGATACGGGGTCAACCTTGCAACCAGTGTTCCGGTGACGAAAGGACCTGCGTACGAGAGGGCAGGTGTGACCAGTTTTCCTGTGACGAGTTTTGCGGTGACGAGTGGGTTTGTGACGAGTGGGCCGGATTCCATAACATGATGTCCATGTGGACGAAATCTCCAGAGAACAAGAATTCTTTGGGAAACATAAAACAAACCGGAGAGAGCTATTCGAAGCGTACAATATAAGGCTGACAGGAGAGGAAAGCTGCTTAAGTGTACCGTTGTGCACATTACCGATAATAAATTGGGCTTTTTATCAGGGAC
>JAZHYW010010635.1:0-21977 GCA_037355805.1 Ixodes ricinus | reverse complement strand
AGCGCCATCTTCGTTCCATCATCCGCATTGAAAATCGCCGTGCATAACCATACGTGCGAGCGAAGCCGGTAACAAGCGCGAGCATGTTGTTTGCAGTTGAACGACATTTCATCGCCAGATCGTTTTATCGATACGCGATTACTATCGCAAGATTGCTTGATTGACAGATCGTTTCGTCGACAGCCCAGATTAGCATTCTTTTTTTCTGTAATCAGCCGCCTGAGACTACTGCCACAAAGCGGCGAGTACGTGTGGGATACACGCGTGACTAAATGTCCCTTCACCGTTCAATTCGCGTAACGAGTGTCGATGG
This sequence comes from Ixodes ricinus, assembly GCA_037355805.1. Lineage (NCBI taxonomy): Eukaryota > Metazoa > Arthropoda > Arachnida > Ixodida > Ixodidae > Ixodes > Ixodes ricinus. The sequence goes on along the minus strand of JAZHYW010010635.1, from coordinate 21,664 downwards.
AACGTTAATGTCGACGAACACGTGTCCATGAAACGCCAGTCCACAAAACATGTTTTTCGGCGAAACGATAGGGACCCGTTGCTCTGAACGACGTCAGTTATACACGCTGAAGGGCAGCGCTCATTCTGCGCGAGAACGTCTTGAAGCTGCGATCGCGTGCCCGTTAGCACTCTCAGAGAACCGGGCACCGCCACCGCGCACACATGTCACAAATACAAAAGCAAGAAAACTTTGACATAAACAGGAGAAATAAAAAACACAGCCCGCAAAACGCAGCATCGAACGAATGCATGTAAACGGTATACACTTACCTTTATCGGGCGGGTGCACTTGGTTTGTGACTGCAGCTATGTTCAAGCATCGCTTCGTTAACCTGCGAACCCGATTCGGCTTCCAACCAGGATTCTAAAAATCACACAAATCAAAATGGCGCGAACAGGCGCGAACGAACAAAGACATCGTCAACCGCCGGTCGAAGCAGGCCAAGATGGCCAAGATGGAGTGTAGGGGGTGAGGAGGCCAAGTCGGCCAAGCCTCCTAGCAACACGAAGGCCAGATTACGCGCGAAACGCGATCGCTATCGCGATAGGTTGTCAGTCGGATGACGTTTTACCACTGGCAGCTAATCGGGAAGCTCTATTACGGCGCGCATTTTGTTTGTTTTCTTGCGCTTCCTGGTCGCTCTCCCCTCTCCCCTTGTTGACGTCTTTTCGTTGACGGTGAGGACGTGAGGACTCGTCAAAATTAGCAAGAGAATCGTTGTAAAAGTGCGGCCACTTTTTACCGTGTATGTTGGAAAAGAAAACGGCCCGCAGCTCGCTGGCAAGGCGCAAGTCATGTGAATAAATTTGTCGCGCCGTTGTTTTATGCTCTCGAGAATCTGGAAGGAAGCTGCCGATCTCCGAAAACGAACGTTTGGTGCCAGCAAGAGACGGTAAATTATGCAGTTTTCAGTCGTAGAACGCTTGCACCTTCTTGACCGCTTAAAGCGCTGGAGATGCGCGATTGGATCGCGTCTCTTTTGTCAACCACGAGAAGACAAGACACTCGCAACTCGACGTTGACGTGACATTCGGCCGAGGCGTTCAACCAGCAGCGCGTTAGTCCTAAAATCTGTTCTAACTCGATCCGTGTTGACGGACCCTCCCATCGTCACGTCTAAATGCAAGAGACGCACTCATTCAGGAAATAAAATGTTACGTACCATGTGTCGTGAGGGTAATCCATACAACATTTACTTCAATTCTACGTCAAAAAAAAAAAAAAATGGAATCGACGAGGACGTTGGTCACCGCAGCCATCGCCCCGAGATCGACGAGGGAAAAAATTCTCCCAACCCTACATTCGAGGTCATTGTTCAGGCTATTCACATGAAGAAGGTCCATAAAAAAGAGAAGAAGGTCGTGTGGGCATCCCCTTCCGCCCTTCCATTCAGCAGGGCGTGCGGTCTGCAGGCGTGGAGCGCCTAGGCCTTTCCCGTGAACGAGCTCGGCTTGTCCGTTCGGTACGGTCGTAGTGGTTCCTGTGACTACTTCCGGGAATCCTCGGCGTGTAGTTGAAGTTCTTTCTTTCCGTTCACTACTTCAAGTCGGAACGCGCCCGAAGTCGAAGACTACTTAGAAAATTTCCGTCGCTTGTCGCGGCAAAATGCGAGCGACCAGGACATGTTGACTGCAAAAAAGTGCGGAGGACAGCTCGGGAGCTGTTCCGGAATTTCTTCGTAAGTTACGCAAAACTCGCGACCATTTCGCTTCGTGAGTGCGGATTTCTTAATTATTTTTTTTGTACGCACGTTTTTCGTCGTACGATAGCTTTGTGAATCCGGTCTCTGTTTTGACGGCATAATATTGTGGTGCAATAAATATACAACAAAATATATGTTTGCAGCCTTTTCTAATTTTGTGAGAAGTAAAAGGATCCTTTAAAAAATCCATCTGGATTCAATCCATACGGCTCGGGCTTGCTAGCCGGTTGTGGTGCGTGGTGGTGTAATGGTGCACCGGGCAACACCCTCGCCTCGCCCGCCGATTCCTTTGGGAGAGGAGGATTCGCGTGATGGGAGTACCAGTACGCTGCCTGAGGCTCGTCGGGGTGTCTCCGGTCGAAGGGGGTGTAAGGGCGCGCGATACACCCACGTACACCCTTTTTTTTAGAGTGTGCCTGACGAAATGAACTCACAACCCACCGAGGCAACACCGGCTTCTCCCGCCCATAGCCGCTGCAGCCACTCCCGGAGGTTCGGTGGCCGAGTGGGCTAGCCCACACCAGCTAGGAGCACGTGCTTACGAACTGCGTCGGGGAAAATGCAAAGAAATCGATGAAAGCAAAATGTCTCTATAGCACAGTCAGCGCCACAAACGAGTGCAGGGACACGCGCTTTCCCGCGCTTCTGAACAAGAAATAAAAATAAACGTGTGGGACAAAATGGCGAGATGTTACCACCCTAAGCAAAGCGCACATGAAGGCACCCTATGGGTTCTGCAGCGCGAGCTTTCGCTCCACGTGCTCCGAACTGGTGTGCGCTATAGCGCACACCAGCTCGGTAGTCGAGTGGTCTATAGCCCCCTCGGTCACCGATGCCCCCAACCACACTCATATTATTGCACAAATGCGACGTCGTTGTCGGTTATTGCCACAGACGGTTGGCTGACACAACGCTCGCCTAGGCGGAGTATACTAAAAGCCTCGAAAATTTCCCTGTACTTTGTCTCACCCTACGATGGACGAAAGGCCAAAGCCACGGGCCGCCAGGTCCAATCACGTTCCACGTTCTACTATGACACGCTTAACATTGATTACAGAGAGACGAATAATGGTCGAATCCAAAAGCGCCGCATCGTTTCTGTAGCTTCGACGCTGCAAAGAGCCTACACGTCGTGGCTTTCTTTGCGTTGTAAAATTGTTGAGTCACTCAGTACTCTTCGATTCGAACCACTGTCCACCCGTCCCCTCATCAGTGATCCGAGGCGCTGGCACCGATACGTGCGTCGATGCGAAATACTGCACAATTTCTAAGTGGCTCGTGATTGGATCTGGCGGTCCGTAGCTTTTGCCTTCAGTCCATCGTAGGGTGAGACGAAGTGTGGTGTGTTTTTCGTGGAATCTGCCAATTTTCGAGGCTTTTTGTAAAGATGGTGTATACTTGCACGCTTGACAATGCAGGGGTAGGTGACCTCTCCACAATGGAATTTAGAGAAATTTTGTGTTTCCTTAACCGGTCATTAACACACCGTCCTGTTTGTCCAACGTAGGCTCCACCGCAGGAAAGCGGAAGGCTATAAATCACTGGTTAAACAGAGCACATAAGGGTGGACGTGTTTTGTGCTGCACCTGTGTTTTGTAATATTTTCTACGTTCGCTCAAACTTTAAAACAAATTAAATCCAAATTCCTGTTTTTTTGGGGCGCGGGGGGGGGGGGGGTAGGGGGGAGGCTTACATTACTAAGGGGATTCCGTACCTTTTGGGTACCTGTTTTAGATTGTGAGAAATTCTGTGTATATACAAAACCACCACCAATCTTTTTTTTTTTTTTTTGTCGACAATAGTGCAGTTTTTTTACATCCTTTTACTTTTTCGTCTGTGTTCCTACCACCTCAGTTAGAACCTGCGTTAAAAACCAGACCATGTAAGATTCTTAATTTGAGCATTACAACTGCCTTTGATGGTGTGGAAACATGACTTTTTAAGGCTGCAGTAAGGCAGGAAAGAGCTATGCGCCTTTTCACGACTTTTGAGTGTGTGCATGTATAATGTTGTAAACCTTTTTTTTTTTTTTTCAAACGGGGTGAAAATGACCAGCACGGGTGTTTTTTAACAAAAATAGGGAAAGGTCTAGAAATCGCAGCACACCTTCTTGGGAGTTTCATAAGTAACACTAAGTCCTGAAACGCACTTTGGCGTGTGTCATATCGGTGCACATTTTTGGACCAAGGACGTTTTAGTGCCTGGATGTTTCGATGGGCAAAGTTCTCGGTGCACATACTTTTCGATGCACGGACTTTTCGGCACGCGACTATTTGACTGGGCAGATTTTTAGGGTCGTAAAAAGGTAATGAAGAATGTAGAAGGGCGAAATTTAGAGCTTGACACGTGCATTTATTGCGTTTAAAATAATTAGGTAGTATCAAGTTAAATCAAAATAATGGGAATGGTCTCTGTTGCCTATATGTTTATCATTCCCATCAATAGATTTTCTATAAATAAAGGCACAGACCACTTACGTCCCAAATCTCCACGTCATTGTCAACAATTGTACAGTTGCAGTGCAGCAATTTCCTAAAAGTCGGCTTAAAGTACTTCAGTACGATACTACGCTTTTATACGATCAGACTGCATTCGTCAGATACCAAGCAGGTCTCGATTTTCGCTTCACGTCTCTCTAACATTGCGTTGCCCACCAGGCGTCCCAAATGATCACGCACTTCAAGGCCGCCCTGGCATGTACAGGAGAAACCGTCAGTTCCCCGGAACACCCCTGCTCTTTGACGTCCACCCTTCGCGTAAGTTTAGGAACCAAGGCTCTAACGAGGATCCATACCATGAGCCAGGGCTGAGCAGGGATACTCAAAGAAGCATTTCGAGTACATTTGCCCTTCATTTAAGGGCATAGCCCTAAGACGCTTCTGCAAAAACGACCATAAAGTTGTCCCGGAATAAAGAGACTATATACATACTAAAATACATTCTTTTTCACCCGAACGGTGGTTGCTGCGGCCAATGAAGTTCATGGTGAACGCAGAATAGCGCTTGTCTTCTCCTCTTTGTGTCAGTTTACGCGTTTTCTTTTGCCTCAAATGTCGCCAAGAGGCCGAAGACTTCTTGAAATGCTTGAAAAAGGCGTTTGCCCAAATTGAATCCCGTTTTGCCTCACGTTGCTTTTAGAACAGTACTATTTCACAATATTTTCTGTTTCCAAAAAGTCAATCTCCGCATTTCTTCCCGGTGTTATGACTGGGCTGCCATACCCTCAACGACGGTTGGATCCGGACTTTGAAACGTGAATCCCTTAGCGAAAAACAGCATATTTCGAATATATTTATGAGAAACGTGATATAAACATTTTCCGCCTATATTTCGTAAATTTATTTGGCCGATCCCGAGTGTACTACACATGTAATTTTACTGTATTGTTCGCGCACTGTGAATATACCTTTAGTCTCCTTAAAGCTACTTAGACATTTGTGAAATAAATGTATTCAAATTTCGTTTAAAGCACAAGTCAATTTATGATCGCGCTCCGCCGCCCTCCACCAGAGCAAGACAGGATGCTCAGGACCGTAACGTCAGCGTTCGCCTCGGAGCGCCGTTCCGGTCCGCGCCCGTTTGCCGCTCGCGATCGGCCGAACACCTGTGCCCGCGATGTGGATGTTAAAGTGTCTCGAATTATCAATGTCATATTTCATGCGCCACAAACAACTTGCGACGCCAAATATAGGAGGAATCGACCTCCAGAGCTTCGGAGGACGTCCTGAAGCCAATGACGAACAACTGACCGGGCCATCGGACGGGCAGAGTTACACTCGAACTACACGTTAGTCCAGGGTTCTCCAAATTTTTTGCTGAGTGGCCGGTTTGAATGTCGGTTTCTGTCTCGAGGGAGGGAACATAAATATCAAAATTTAAAGTAAGGGGAAAAAATAGTTCTACTATTGCTGCTAACTGTTCGTGCACAAAACAGCGTCGTTTTTTTTTCCCCTTTCTTTAATTTACAAACGTTTATTTCTGCTTTGGTAGCTGTGGGCCTGCTTGAAGCGGGCGCGGGCTGGGCGTCACTGGATTGAGCGCGGCCAGCCGCGGGTTTGTTGCAAAGCCTCATCTGGCCGGGGTTTGGTGGCCCCCTGCCCTTCGAACCTCGAACGACACTTTTCTGCCCAAGGTTCCCTTCGTGTATCCGTAGGAGTCCGAATGCACGATGAGTAAAGGTTCCGCACACCTGAAATATATTGTTGAGGCGCTTCCGACACTAAAGCGTCCAATATATGCATTCCTAAATATGGTTTTAAGGAGATTCTATAACACGAAACGGAGACCAAAAAAATTAATAAATAAAGGAGGACGAACACAGCGGTTTTTGTTGTTGTATTTTCGTGACAACACAGCAGCTAAAATTTTCGCCAACAAATGTAACGAACTACCAAGCCTGGCAGAGATTGCGATACTATCGATACATGATCATATACAAATGCATTTTTCCAATGTACTTCCATAAAGAGAATCAGATATATATACTTTGAAGTGTCTTGAAAGAGACTACGTGCCCAACCTTAATTACTCAAACACATCAAATCACAAATCACGAACAAAACAAAAATCAATAGCAAAACACCATGCACCAGACCCCTGCTAGAAATACTTCCTTCCGGGTGCCCCATTGCTCTAAGAAGCTACCACCGAAGACGGCGGTACACTTTGAAGAACGTTTTGTACACAGCTGGTGCACGAAATGTCCGCAGGATCTTGACGTCATGGAGCTGCGGCGGCGCTCCGATCGCGCCGGAGCCGGGTGGTGTGGGCAGAAAGGCGCGCGTTTTGCATGGGCGTCATAGCATCTCAGCATGCCGCGAAGCTGTGTGACCGTTAATTGTACCGAAAGGTACAGCGAAAGTAGCGAGGTGGGTTTCCACAAGTTCCCGGCAGACTCTGAAAGGCACAAAAGGTGGATAATATCCGTGGATCGAAAAGAATGGTCGCCTCGCGCGAACGACCGTTTGTGCGGCAAGCACTTTCTTGAAGGCAAGTGCGGCTTCCATTTCAAGCTCCGTCCCGAGGCTTGCTTATGTGCAGGGAAACCGTCGTCTGATCGAGAGCACCCGGATTTTGTTCCCACGGTATCCGCGCACAAAGCACTGGCCTAGCGCTCGTCGGAGGCCCGCTAGGCCCGTGCTACCAAGCAGAAGGGGATCGGCGACAGAACGGCAGTGTTGTAGGCGTCACCTAAAAAAAGTAACGAAATACGTTACTCGTTACTTGCAAATAAAATGTACGCGTTACCGAACCACGTTATTTACATATAAAAGGAACGCGTTACCGCTACCGATAAAAAGTAACGCACGTTACTTCTGCGTTACTTTTTAAATTACGATTTAACACGTTTTACTATTTTGATGATACAGGTATCCATAAGCTCATATATCAAGGAACATTATGTTCATGCTGAAACTGAACATAATTACTTGATCTCTTTTTACGGTTTCACCTAAATACTCACGAGAAAAAACGCAAAGAAAAACGCAGAAAACTCAGATATTCACATGGCTTGGCGCCCAAAAACACGGAAAAAATTGAAGTGTAATTTCTTTAAGACTTGGGAAGTAGTAACGAGTAACGTAACCACGTTACTTAAAATAGAAACGCAAGTACGTTGCCCGTTACTGTGTTGAAAAAGTAACGAGTAGGTTACTACGTTACTGAAAAAAGTAACGCGTTCCTGGCAACGCCGTTACTTGTAACGTGTTACCGCCAAGGCGCAGAACGGACAAAGCGTTACTGCTTGTCATGCCTTGTGGTCATGAGGGAAGGAAAAATACACCTTGACTTGAAGACACTGTGTGTATTTAATCAATTAATAAATAAACTTCCGCAGACCCACAGTCTGCTGATCCCGCCGGCAGTGCGGAAACCGACTCGAAGTAATCGTAGGCCTCAAGAGACTTGTACGCCTGCATCGTGTCTGCCGCCTACTGGCTTGGCGAAAAAACTAAATAAACGACGACGTGAGCCGTCGACTTCGGTGGCAGCAACTTCACATTGGAAGTCCAGCAGGCCTTGTTTGCGGCGTACGGATCGTCGAAGGCAACGCGGTCCACGCACAGTTTGTTTCGATACCGCTGCCGTTCAGGCTCGAGTAGTGAGCTCAAATAGTCGGGCATAGCATACGACATACGTTGTCAGGAAATGCGACGCACAAATAAAGCTAGAAGCGTCCCTACAACATCAACAACGAGCGCACGCCACAGAACGCAATGGCGAAAACATGGAGAGCCGGGCCCCTCTTGCCCACATAGCTTCCGCGCATGCGCGGCTTTCCGGCCGTGTTGGCAAACAGAGCCGCTCCGCGTGTCGGTCTTTATATAGCACTCTAAAAATGGTCACGCAGAGCAAGCGTGACGCAAAGCGATTTTTTGCACGCTTGTTCTAAGCGTGGTGTTTTTCAACGCTTAGAATTCACGCTCCCTAAGCGTGAACTGGGCATAGGTTTAACGCTTGCAGGCGTGACGCAAAGCGATTTTTTACACGCTTGTTCTAAGCGTGCTGTTTTTCAACGCTTGGAATTCACGCTCCCTAAGCGTGAACTGTGCTATGGTTTAACGCTTGGCAGGCGTGAGGGGGCCCTTGTGTTTACACGCTTATTACGGCGTGCGTTTTCTCCACGCTTAGATAATGGCGCCTCCTAGGCGTGTGAAATGCGCGTCGCGGTGGAGACCTCTGGCCGTGGGCATTGGGCTTTCCCGCATTTAGTATATCGTCCCAATAACTAAGATTATTGGGACGATATACTAAATGCAAGAAAGCCCAATGTCCACGGCCAGAGGTTTCAACCACGACGCACATTTCACGCGTCTGGAAGGCGTCATTATTTAAGAGTGGAGAAAACGCACCCCGTAATAAGCGTATGAACACACGGGCCTCCCATGCACCATATTGTTATCGGATATCGTTATAGGAGCTCAAAAACGATCTACTAAATCTCTCTAGTTACTCCTTTAGGCGAATTGAGTAGTGCAAGGAAGATCAACGTGCTGCTTCGTGTATAATTACGCACATATACGAATGGCGGTTGTGAATCAAAGGAAATTGTCCCGATGCGTCGCGTAGAAAATGCATGTTACGCCTGGTACATTGTGCTAATTAGCTGCAAGCTGTTCACAATTGTGCAACTTGTATATAGATCTTAGGAAATTTATCTTTGGCGTCTAAAAACCCAAAGAGAGAGAGAGAGAGAGAGATCTCGTTAGGCTCCAGTAACAAGAAGGAACAGCCCAAAAGGAACTAAATAGAAAAAGGCAAACAAATTTCAGCTTCGGGGCTAAACTCTTTATTAAAAATCTATTTTTGTTTGTACAAATAAGCCGTTAAAAAGTATAAAGCCCACTAACTGATAAGAACTGCAACAACTATGAGTATCATGAAACAACTATGAACGAATGCCAATATTTTGAATTTTTAGCGGGTTTGAATCGGGATATATTTTTTCAGTAAATGTTAGAAACAATATCAATATATAATTCGTTACCATATGTTTTTCAGCTACGCAGTGATAATTGTGTCGTGTCATACTTCTTTGCGGTTCATTTTCTACAACAATTGGTATATTAGAAAATTGTGCTTGGTGGCAGAGTCTGCGATTTTGTAAAAGAAATTAACCACAGAATAAGAAAGAGGTCTTTCCTTCTAAAAATGGTTCGTAACAAAACACAACCAGTTTAAACAACGTCAACACTTCGCTAACAAAGGTCAAACTGGCATAAAAATTAAATGAGTTCAATTGAGCAAAGTGTTGACTTCGTTAGGAACGTAAACATTAGCTAACAAAAATTGAATTGGCGTAATGACTAGATTTAGTTTTGGCGCATTCGACCACGTGGCACTTGCCATTTTTTTCTACATATCTTAGATTTTTCATTTTAAAGGGCACTTTCGTTCACTTGACTAGAGCATATTAATATTTTGATGTACATAACTCCCCTCCAACTATTCCTCAAAAACCAGTATGAAAAAAATAAAAAAAAACATTCCGCGAGAAACGTTTTTTTTTTTGCTTTTAAATAATGTGCAACTTTGAGAGAAGATCACGCAACCTTTTCTGGGCCCACGCTGCCTCAGACCTGCTTTCTGGTTTCACTACTGTCTGTACAAAACCAAGCAGCTGCCCAAATGCTGCTGGGTATCTTACGTTCTTTAAGTAGTAAACACAGAGGCATAGCACCAGCGCTTTCTCGAGAGACGTGTCTGGTTGCAGGTCGATTTCGTTTCGTGGTTCGTTGCCGCAGATTAGCCGTCTCGTTTCGCCCCACACAATGCAGGGTCCAAGAATATCCGTCGGTGCAACCTGTTGACAATAAGATTAAGATATTATGGCCTAAAAAAAACTTAGTATTACAAAAATGAGAATAAACACTTGAATGTTAACATTGTCCACGTTGCACTAACTGAGCCGCTCATAACAGGCTGTTTTTAGTTTGTAAAGCTGTGTAACATTAAGTGCGCTTTGAGCGTGCTTGAAGTTTTATCTTTATTGCGAAAGTGCTCTACTCACCGCTGAAATCAGTGCGTTTTTGGCGAGCCTCGGCCACAGGTATATGTCAAGGCCGACGAACGATGGTTGCTCCAAGGTTGCCAACTTTACTTCCGCTGGGAGAACCTTCTTGAGGCGTCTTTCGTTTTCTTCGATGTCGGTTGCAAACCTTAGTTCATTTTCGAAAGCAAGCTGAAAGGTAATATGTTTTTTAGCTTCCCAGGCCCATACTGGAGTGTGCACATAACAATATACTTGCATTAAGTTCTTTTGTTTTGCATAAGGTCAGGTAAACGCAAGTGGAATTGGCTGTGAGCATTAGTGTTCTTGTTAGAGTCTGGCCTTGAAACTGAACGCTATGTCTTCAAGTTATCAAAAAACATTTTGGAGGCTTTTTATTTCTTTATCAGCTGCTGGGTGCTTTTGGTTCGGCACCATATATGCAAGCTCCCTTATCATGCCACCATTAGGTACCGCTCTTATAAATATTTCTGTTAATTACAGCAATGAGCAAAAATGAAAGCTATTTCTGCGCACATAAAACAAAAGGCTTATTTCAGAATGTAAATGAAAATCGCGATAACTTGTTCCCTTCAGTGTGAGCGATGAATAAAGTCATAATTCCAGCTTTCATCTAACTTGTTCATCCATTTTCTAGTTTATATGCTCACATAAATCGTTGCGTTATGTTTATAGATGTTCGTTATGGGAGGTCAGCAGACTTGATTCCTGAGACTTGCACTTTCTGCGGATATCAGGGTAAGTTTAAAAACAGCTAGGGTGGCCACAAGCTGGTTGTTTCAGCTGCATGGGTGGGTGAATTAGCGCCAACTTGTACAAAAAACAATTATTGCAGAAACACGCTCATATATCAAGTAGTAATTAAGTCACAAATATTCAGCGCGTGCTGCGTGCGTAAGCAACTAGATATGTAACGTAAACTTCCTCTCCGTGTTTAGCAGTCCACTATTTTGTTACCTGAATTATTTCTAATCAAATAACTGTGCAACATGTCGACAGTAGCTAACGCAAACAAAAATAATCTGCATGATCGTGAATCATTTTTTTCGTTGCGTCATTAATAGTCACAATTTAAAGTAGCAGACACATGTTCTTTAATTTATTTTTACGTGCTGTACTGGCCTCAGATAAGATAATAGCTGCGTGCTAAATTTTGTGAACATCGTGGATTTTCCCGAGACTTGGTTTTACTGAAGAAAGACACGAAGTTTTACCTTCGCAATCTACGGTGGTTGGGACATCGCAATGCATTGCCGTCTAGACTTCCAGTTCTTCGCCGCAAAATTGCGGTCCTGTCCGAGTCTGCTGACCAGGCATCGAAGGATCTTGAGCTACGAAGAGGGGGCCACTTCAGCACATTTGCTTTTTGCGAATTTATTTTACTCAAAAGGGAACACGATCACATCTTTATTTTCTGTCACTACACAAACTGTGCACTGGATTTGTGTGATCACTTGCCTCGTTTTCTCAGTGTAAATGTAAATCGCAAAAAAATTTCATTGAAAATTCCTATGACATCAATGCTTGCTCTATTATGGAGCGAGCTGTCAATGCTGTGGTCATTTATTGCGAACGAGGCATGCAAGAACTGCCGACAAAATAGGTGTTATAAAACTCGGACGAACAAAAAAAAATGAAAGACGTTTACAACTCCCTGTAATGCCGAATTAGAGCGCAGCTCTTGAGGAGGAGGAGGGGAGGGTACGGAAGGGACAGTATGCCTCTCCTCCTCACTGCTCATCTACTCCTCCCCTGCTCCTCGCCTCCTCCCTCCTCTTCCTCCTTCCTCCTCCTCCTCCCTCCTCCTCCTCCTCCTCCTCCCTCCCGAGCGGCGCATTATGGGAAACGCCCCATAATGCAACGCGCACGTCACCGCGGTGCATTATGTGACGTTTCCCACAATGCGCCGCGCGGTTACGCCGACGGCGACGCGTCACGCCGACGCGTTATGGCTACGCCGACGGCGACGGCGTCAGCGACGCGTCACGAAAAAGCGTTACGCCGACGCGTTACGGTTACGGTTACGCCGACGGCGACGCGACGCCTCAAGCCGGAAACGGGCGCCTAGGAGCTGCGCTCTAAAACTCAGTATTTCTGCAAAGCTTTATCTCAAAGAAACGATTGGGTTGAGGCCGATCAAAACCAAAATGAAACATGCCTGCAAGCACCGGAACATGCAAAGATTCACGCGGCTGCTTCTGATGTTACCGTGATTCTTTGCGCCTCCTTCACCGCTGCGACCCTTTTCCTCCTACAATGCAACGTTGTGTACCCCTTCCCTTCTTTCTTGCTGCCACACTTTTTCCCTTGCCACATTGCCACGTACCCATTCCCTCCTTCACCCATATTCTGGGTGTTCGTCAATTCCAAACCATAAACTTTCAACACGGGAGACCGACGCAGAGGCGCGACTTCAGGCAAAGTATGCTTTTGAAGTTTTTGCTACAGCAATACAACACTTGGAATAACAAGCTCACCTATCTACTGCAGTGTCTACAGCCAAGAACAAACTCGCCCGACTACCTCAACTACGCCCCAACGTGCACGGTTCACCCCTTCACCTTTCCGAATAAACAACATTTGTCTCAATGCCGCGCTCAATCACAAGAAGCAAAAACTGTTTCGTGACAGTTATGCTGAAGAGCACATCGCTTCGACAAAAGCAATACGGTGGAGATTGTGCTACTTGATACTTGCGCTTTCACAACAAAACAAGAAAAAAAAACAGCGGATTAAGACAGTAATGCGGGACAAACGAAAACAGGGTTCTTACCTAAATATTTCTGTCTTCCATGAATAGCTGGCGAATGGCCGCAGTAAAGGCACCAGCCAAATGGGAAGCCCTTTCCTTGGCTGGCATTCAGATCCGTCTCCCGCAGTAATTCGGGGCACTCGCACTCGCTGTGTTTGCAGCGACCCCGCTGCACTCCACGCACGTCAAGTGCGGTAAACATGGTACACTGTGCCCGAAATCACGTGCCGCCTAAGTCTCGCCAGTCACAGTCAGTCAAGCTGGTCCAGCCCCAGCCACAAACAAAGCCTGTCGGGAACTGACTGAGCGAGCCAGCCAGCAACGGGAACAGCGCAACGGCTTTCTCGCTTTTCCCGCCAAAAAAGAGGACGCATGCGCTCTCTGTGCTTCCAGAAAAGAAAAGCTCACATCAACTAAAAATCAACAAAAAAGCACGCGCAAGTGCATCTTCGGGAGGGTCAATCCATTCGGATATATATTAGCGTGACGATGAATGGAGGCGCACGCGTTTCTCTGAAAATCTAAGCGTGTGTTTTGCGGTCGTCACGCTAACGCTGTTGATCACGTCCGAAAAAAAGTCCGAGCGGGATTCCTCGGACTGCTCTAACGCTTGGACACAGAAAACAAACGCTTATTCTCGATCACGTGGTGCTTAAAACGTCATTCCCGTGGTGTCGACGGCGGTTCCACGCTTGAAACTCGCGGTTAGCGTGAGGTTCAGCGTGATAGTTTTTAGAGTGTACCTACGGTAGCAGAGTTGCGCATTCAGCCTAGGCGGGTGGCCGTAGCGCCGGCTTTCCTGCCTGGCCCTGGATGCTTTGCCAGTCACGTGAGTGAATTCGGCGTGGCGGCGGCGCGCGCCGCCGCCACGTAAGAAAATACAGGAGGACACTTGAGACTGCTTACATGTAGGAATGCGAAAGTATTCGTATACGTAGCGTACTTCTACAAGCTGCGCGCCCCGCTATCCTCTGCAGCCGCCAGCTTCTGCGGACGCCGTCCGGCCGGGCTCTGGGTAGCGGCGGGTGTGCGCTGCTGTGGCGGCGTGCGGAAGCAGCGCCAGGAGTGTGGGCTGGCGTTCCTTGAAACTATCCGGCGCGCGGGCCGCGTCGCAGCCATTTTAAGAGCCGTTACGGCGCAGAGGGAATTTCTCTGCCATTTTTCGCGTTTACGCACAACGACGGCTACGCTCCGTGGGACAGTTCATGCTTTCGCATATAAAAAAAGAAAAGGAGGAGAGGGTGGCGGAAGCAGGGCAACGTCGGCGGAGCAGCCGTAGCGATGGCTTTCCTGCACGGCGCTGGGTGCTTTGCTCCTCACGTGCTCGATTTCGGCGATTAGCGGCGTGGCGGCTCGGAGAAAACAAATGCGCAACTCTGTACGCCCTTCGGGGAAGCATATAAAAAAACTGTCCACCTGCTTTTTTTTTCCCCTAATACCGTTGAAGGGGGAACTCGTCTCGTCTCGTTGTCTGTGTACGGAGACACAATAAATGGAAAGGCGAAAGCACCCGAGGACAGCCGGCCATCAATACAAATCACAGAAGACCCAGCGTGCACAAAACCGCTCTGTAGCAAAAAAAATCTTGTGCCAATGCGGTTATTGGTTACGTCGTCGTCGGCGTCGATGGCGCGCCGATCAGGTTGCGTCGGCGACGGCGGCGGCGCAAAATTACTCGACGGCGGCGCACAGCGTCTCGGCGAACACGGCACACCTCTATCACGACAATTGCTGGATCGCGCATCCCCGCTCCGCGAGTGCGGCCACCGGACGGCCATCTTGCATCTCGAAAAACCGCGTTTTTGGAGCGTTGCGGAGGCTGGCGGCAGCGTGCTAAAGACACGTTTTCTACTCGTTCGTCGTCATTCGCCGAAGAAGTTCTTTAAAACCCCGTGTAAGCCGTGAGACTTGCCGTTGGGAACCCGAGGCAATTCTTACGGAAGCGGAGTGCCGCATAGGAAAAAGGACAACTCGTCGAAAGCAAGTTTCGACAGTGTATACGGCGTGCATGATGAAAGCTTCCTTGGCACGCCGAAGCGCTGCATCCCTGTGCCATTCGCACGCTTGGATACCGATAAAGAATCGGCGCCGCACCAAAGTTTTGAAGGTGTGTCGCGCGTAGATGTCTTTGCATCACATATGGGCCAAGGAGTTCTGGATCGTCCAGCTGTTCCGGCGAGTTGCTATCAATAAAGGGGGAAACGGTGTAGCGGAGTGGACAGGGACCTGTATGGCAGGATAAATGCACTTTACTTTGGGCCCGAGAACTGCACTGCGAAGACCGTTCTTCATACGCGCCAGGATCCGAATCTCCCGATTCACGTCAGCCCAGCACGCTCCTATGTCTCGAGTCTTTCTCGTCTTCTACGCTACTACATTCCTCCCTCCTCAGGCGAATGTGAAGACATCAGGTGCTTTGCGTAGTCTGGTCGGATACCGACGAACCGCAGTGGACTCGGACGCATCAGCTGATTGTTGCAGAGTCGTGTCCGATGCATCTGCTTCTGCTTGCGGTGGTTCAACTGCGCAAAAGTTGTCCACCGGCATTGGGACGTACAATGCGGTCCAGTCTTCTTCGCAGATTCGTTTCTTTATCTGATCTGCGTGATCCCGGTGTCGCTTGTGATCTTCCGTCACTACTTCAAACATAACTCGCCCTTCTTGGCTGACGATCATACCTTTGATCCAGTGGTTCTTCTTCAACCTATCCTGCATCCAGACTTTCTGATTTATCTGAAACGTCCGGTCGCGACTTCTCTTGTCGTAGTTGCTCTTTTGGCGAGCCCGCTCACGAGAACCTTCGGACGACTGGCCTGACTTGATCAAATCCATCGTCGTTCTGTAGTGTCGCTTGTTTAGCATCTCGCATGGGGTTGTCCCGTCGTAGAGTGTGGTGTCAACCTATACTTGAGGAGAACTGTCTCAGTCCTTCCTTTTCCTCCCCCTTAGATTTTCGCAAGGCAGACTTAAGTGTCCTCACAAAGTTTTCGGCTAAGCCGTTTGACTGAGGGTGGTACGGTGGTGTTAAGATGTGTCGAATTCCTTGTTCCTCTAGAACATTCTTAAAAATGGCACTAAGTATACTGTGGTCCATTATCGCTGACTACCTGCTCCGGCAGTCTGTGAACAAAGAAGATTTCCTTGAATGCTTCCACCGTCCGCTCAGCTCTGGTCGACGGCATCAAAGTGACTTCAGGCCACTTGCTCTACGCGTCGATCACCACCAAGTACATGGTGTTCTGGTATTCTGCGAAATCGGTATGGATTCGGTACCAGGGTCGTTTTGGCACTTTCCATTGGTGTAGGGGAACGTTTTCGTTCCTGTCAGAGACTGAAGCACAAGCTTCGCAGGCCCGACTTTCCGCTTCAATGTCTTTGTCCATGTTTGGCCACCACACGTAGGAACGGGCAAACATCTTCATTTTTGATTGTCCAAGGTGTCCTTCATGTTTGAAATCCAGAAGACTACGTCGAAACCTAAGAGAGATCACTGTGCGCATGCCCCAAACTAGGCAGCCATTCGACACGGTGAGTTCCGACTGTCTCGATGTGTATGGTTGCATTTCTGCGTCGCGTTCAACTGATGGCCATCCTTCCATGACGTACCGGTAGACCTTCGACAGTGTCTTGTCTTTAGCAGTCTCCGCCGCGATGTCGGATGCCCTGACTGGAAGTTTAGTTATATTTTCTTCAACAATTGCCATGATGTCTGAAGAAATGAAGCTCACAACATCGGCGACTCCATGTTGAACTTCCGCGTCCAACTCTGCACCAGGTCCTTGAGGTAGTCGTGACAAGCCATCAGCGTTTCAAAACTGAGTTGTTGGAGTATACTTAATGTCATACGAGTACCCTTGTAAGATCAAGGCTCACCGTTGAAGTCTGTTGACAGCCGTCACAGGAATTCCTTTCACTGGACCAAAAATCACCGTCAATGGCTTGTGATCTGTATACAAGACAAATCTTCTTCCCCACAGATACTGGGTAAACTTCTTTACGCCAAAAAGTATGGCTAGAGCTTCTCGCTCAATCTGCGCATATCGTTTCTTCGCGGAAGTTAGCGTTTTCGACACATGCGCAATTGGGCGTTCCTTTCCTTTTATCTTGTGGAAGATGACCGCTCCGACGCCAACTGATGAAGCATCAGCCGCCAAATAGATTGTCTCGCTTGGATCGAAGTGAACAAGTGTCTCCATGGACGTTAGACGCGTCTTGATGCCTTCGAAGGCTTCTACGCAAGGCAAACTCCATTGCAAAGAAACATTCTTCTTGAGTAGACTACTCAGCGGTGCGCACAGGTCGGCTAACCCTGGCAAATGCTTTGCGTAGTACTGAACCATGCCCAAAAATGCCCGTAGGTCATGTAGGTTATACCCCTGTCAGACGGGCTAGTTTAGTGTCACTACAAGCGAGTGCACTTCGCCCTTAGTGTCATTTCTGTAGTGTGCCACACGGCTCCTTCCCGAAGAACACACTTGGCTCGGAGTGAGTTTGACGAACTCACTTCGCTCGATCGAGCGCGTGGCATCAATAGGAGTGTTTCGACAGTAAAACATAACAACACAGAAACCAAAAGCGTGACGTAAGTTCTATTTTATAAAGAAAAATAAATTTGTGAAAGAGACAACATGTAGAAGAGTGGCATTGCAAAAAAAAATAGTGGGGTGGACTTCGAGTTTAGGCTGATCTGAATCAAGATTAGCGCAGCGGTGAATTGATAAAAGACGACAACAAAGTCAGTCATTCATGGCTATCTTGGTTAGGCAGAGAATGACAGAGCCTACTTTTGTTTCAGCATGTAACTATTCAAGACAACACGATAATTATGATCTGATTAGGCAGTGTCAGGGCCTCCTCGTAGACTTCCGTGGAACGAAGCGGAACGCCAAAGTTGGATATGCTTCGTTCTTTATCTTGGCTTGCGATGATCGATCAGAATCATCCAATTGTCGTAAAAATCGTTCATTAATGTAACGTTGTTTTGAGAGCACAGCTTCTAGGCACCCGTTTCTGAGTTAAGCGGCGTCGGTGTATGACGTCACACGTGACGTCACGCGTGTCGTCACGTGTGACGTCACGAGGGTAAAATTTTCCCGCTAAATTTTGCGGTAAAAGTTTTTGCTAAGTTTGGCGGAAAATTTTTCCGCTAAATTTAGAGGAAACATTTTACCCGTGTGACGTCACGTGACGTCAAACTTAAATTTCAGATGACGTGTCACGTGACGTCACACGTCAATTCAGCGGGAAAATTTCCCGGCTAAATTTAGCGGGAAATTCAGCGAAATTTTTACGCTAAGTGGGATGGGAACAGGAGAGGAGGATGGGAGGGTACGGAGGGGAGCAGCTGGCATACCCTCCCCTTCGTACCCATCCTCCCTCCTCCTCAAGAGCTGCGCTCCAATTCCGCATTACAGAGAATTGTAAACGTCTAATTTTTTAACGTGTCTTTATTAAGGGGTATCGGTGGCCGAGTGGGCCAGCGCCCACCAGATCGGAGTACGTGGAGAGAACGCTCGCGCTGGAGAACCCAGTGATCCTGAGCTCAATCCCCAGCCCTGCCCGAAGAACACACTTCCAATGAAGTGAGTTCGGGGAGCACACTACGCTCGCTCCAGTAGACCGAGTGAGTAATCTCGATAGCAGTGTTCAAGGAGTAAAAATAATAGAAGAAATTAACGCTGCGTAAAATTAGTATTGTTTTGATAGGAGTAATATAGGTGCGCACTTGTTTTCTGTTGGCAGGAAAGTAGTGCATTGTAGAAAAACAAGCGGCTAATGTAGTTTCAGCCTCGGCCCCTGCGCGACGGCCAGCGACGGCCAGGAGGCACCTGCAAGACTCCACCAGGAATCTGAAGGTGGCAGGAGAGACGCGAAAGGCTTGCTTGAAATGGAACTCGCCCAAATGGGGCAAGGTGTCTTTGAACCGCCGTTCGTTCCTCTGGAAACTCCACCGTTCTCGACTGATCACGGGTAGGTTGTCGGTCATGAGAGCGGCTATGGTGAAGGCATTGGCCTGCAGCTGCTGATCGATGTCACTAGAAATTCTTGCCTGTGCGTCGGCATCCAGGTCCAGCTGCCTCTCATCTGAAAGGTGTTGGGCTTTCACGGAGAAAAGTGCCCCAACCACGCGCATCCACTGTCCAACATCGCGGATATCGCCCTCCAGCTCGTCCTCCACACACTCCATGATGTTTCATGTTTCGTTGTGGCGAGTGGCGAGTGGGCTCGCGCACACCAGCTCGGAGCACGCAGAGCGAAAGCTCGCGCTGCAGAACCCAGGAATCCTGGGTTCAATCCCTACTTCTGCTCGTTTCGATCTATACTCCGTTTCACCTTATGCTGTACCGCAGACAAGGCTAGAAGCGCGAGCTCATAGCGTTGGGAGCTACTCTTAACGCACGAGAGCTTGTGCCGCCGAGATGTGCCCTAGAGCAAGGAGCTCGCGCTTGTAGCCTTTCCTGCGGTACACTCATAAGGTGAAACAGAGTATAGATGAGCATCAAAACGCTAGAGCTCACTATGGATAAGCTGCAGCTTAGAGTGTCGGCACCAGTTCCCCGACATTGTCGCGGGCGCCGCCATTTCGGCTCATGCAGGGCAGACACCTGCCGATCGTCATGGTTCAACGGTAAATGCCAGCTCAACGATACGAGGCAGCGTGGCGCCGAGTAGCCGGTGACTTTAGCACTGTCGCGATCCTTTCGACATGCGTGCGGCGCGGAAAAGCGTTTCCTGTGATCTCAGACAAAGCTTCAGATAACAGGCCGCCGTATCTACAGCAATGTGAACTGCAGTGTCCTTGTCTGCTGAACGCGATGGCTTACTCAGTGCTGTCGCCTGCTGCTTCAGCTTGGCGGCCAGACGGCAGTCGCGACTGCTTAAAAGCGCCGAGTCTGACCTCTGTAACAGTGCTTGCAACGCTGCACGAGCGCGTGCGTGGCGCAGGGACGCTGAGAAGCCCGGGTGAGCTCGGTCGCTGTAGCATCGAGCCTGCCGTCTCCTGGACCTCGCTCCAGTAGACGAAGCATCGTACCGGCGTGCGGACGTATCACTGGCTTGTAATGGCTGATCGTAATGATCAAATTGGATTTAAATTTGGATTAAAGCTCCGCGACTTAGCAACAACGTGGTAACGTGTTTCTAATAAGACGACGAAGTATTCTATGAAAAATGCGTATGCACTGTAATATTTTGCGTGCCCATTACTTACCCACTCGCCATTGCCATCATTTTGGATTGACACTAAGTTTTCCTTGCAGCACCATCACACTACTTGGAGTGTGTTTCGACGGGTTGAAGTGCACCTAGCTTGTAGTGACACTAAAACTAGCCCGGTCTGACAGGGATTTAGACGGCGCCAGCATGTTCAGTATGGCTCCAACTAGAGTCACTAAATGAGCTGCGCTTAGAGTATCGGCACTCCGTTCCCCCACAGTCAGGGGCGCCGCCATATTGGGGTTGTGCAAAGCAGACGCAACTGCAGATCGTCATGATTCGTGCGACTTCCTGATCGATTCGGTGTTATGTAGCTCATGTAATATTGCTTTTCTCGCTCGCGGACTGTTTAAACATTTGTGGAAGACGGAAAAGCGGTTCCTGTGATTGTGATAAAGCTTCAGGTAACTGGCAACCATGATTTTAAGCCACAATATGGCCAAGTGTCGTTACTCTGAAGCGTAGCTATTTATGGCACTAGCTCCAACTTTCCCTTGAGAGGGACGTATTCCTTCCACTGACAGGAATCTGACCCAAATATCTCCCACTTCTAGAGGCATAAACGCATATTTATCTTTCTTTAGCGTGAACCCATACATAGGTTGCACTGACGTAATTTGGTCCTCCTTTCTGGTGGCCGAACTTCCTCGAGCGTAGCCTTTACTGTGCATATTCTACGAGCAGTACACGAGCGTCGCGAGCGAGCGGAAACGAGTGAGCACAGCTTCATTATACTTCGTTTCACTTTATCTGCGAGCGAAGCCAAAGCTAGAAGCGCGAGACCAGCGCTTTTGCGTTTCTGCCCAGCTCGCGCGCTCGAGCAAAGCCTGAAGGCACGGAGCTTTCGTGCTCGCGCTTCCAGCTTTGCCTTCGCTCGCACATAAGGTGAAACGAAGTATAACAGCAGGTTTTGGCCACCAGAAAGGAGGAAGGGTATGACGTCACGTGCAACCCATGTATACTTCGCTCAGCTTGGGTCCAGACGCAGCCGATGCTACGAGAGCGAGCGTGTGGCCCTGAACAGTGCTTGCATTGCACGAGCGCGCGTGCTTGGCAGGGACGCTGAAAGCCCGGCGCTCGCGCTTGTAGCATCGCCTGCGTCTGGACCCAAGCTGAAACGAAGTATAGTCTTGAGTCATAGGAACACGAGCTCCAGTTCTTGATGTGCTGCTGATCAGTTTCTACGGTGACGAATATATCATCCAGGTAGCATGCCACGCTTCCGGGCCAGCGGTTACTTGTTCCATGGTTCGCTGGAAGATGGCAGAGGCGATGATATGCCAAAAGGCATCCGGTTAAACCGGAACAATTCCTGGTGAGTTTATGACGAGACACTTCTTTGTATCCTCCTCCAGCTCCATCTGAAGATATGCCTCGACAGATCCAGTTTCTGAGAACTTTCGCCCTCCGAGTTTCGAGAAAAGTTCCGGTCGTGGGAGGG
>JAZHYW010010634.1:0-61293 GCA_037355805.1 Ixodes ricinus | reverse complement strand
CGATTAAGCCGGCAGCCGGCACACAAGGGGAAAAGACGGCGCGTGTAGTCACTGGCGAATACTCGCCAGCCGCCGGGCCAAGAATTGCTTGCCGCTCACAGTCGGCTGACCTACTGGCCCAACAGACGCGCTCCGCCGGCGGCCCAAGCCCGCCGTCCTCCATTTCACCCCCGGTGGCCGTTTCGTCGACAACATTCGTTTTCCAGTGTTAATCCTAAAATGTCGGAAATACGTCAATGCCTTAACAAAATCGCAAGAAAGCTCATTATCCGTAAGTCGAATTAGTAAACTTCTGCCAGAAGTGCATGGTACCACTGAGCACTGACACCTTCAATATTGCCATTAACTATTTTATAATGACTCCAATATTCTGCCGGCACTTTTCCGGCTATTGCCCGCCGCCGGCAGAATGACTTTCCTTCTGATAGAGAATGGGCGCATTTGAGGACTTGACTATATATCGATACTGTTCATTCCAACTGCGTTTGGGATTCCTATATAGAGAGTTCCATGATCTATATACAAATGTATATTTTGTGCATTGCAAACAGGTCGGTATGTTCAATACAGCCGTGCCGCGAGATGACTGGAATACAGAACGTTACGAACAGCAGAAATTTGTTCTTCTTTGTCAGAATATGTTGACTGGAGTGGCTGGCGTTCATCTCCAAAAACAACGAGTGGCTTATACTGCCCATTGGCTGGAGTGTTCATTGACAGTTCCCTCATGTCACTCTGAGCCTCTTAGCCAACAGACATGATATCAAGCCTCTCCTAGTTCTCTTTATTGTAACGGTTCATCTGTCGAACATAGCCCTGTCCACTGTAACATTGGGAGTCAAGTTACAGCTGCATTCCACAGGTGATGTAGGCATTGGGTGGGGGTAGCCAGCTACTACTAGTGTCCAATTTTTCAGCTGCTGGGGTAAAGAGGCCTGTGTTCATTACAGTTGTTTGGTTTTTACTAGAAGATACCAATGCGTTGTCTCATCTGCAGTCGGCAGTTAGCGATAGGCTTAGAATAGCAGGGACGCCTTCTTATTGCTCGCCTCTAGCATGGGGTTTGTTACTTTGCTTGGCTGCGCAGTATGCTCTAGCTCATTCCAGGTGGGTCGGCAGCTGAAGGTTTATTGCCGACGGGAGGCGTGGGCACCATTATCCTCTATTCCAGACATAGGCCTGATGTCTCTGCCAGTCGTCTTCATGTTTGTTGTTACGGTCAATACGCTGGTTTTTACCGGACGCCACATCAAACGGGTCATTCAGTCCAGCCTGCTGTCTGCAAATGATGCATCACAGTCGCAGCACCGGCTCAGCGGCATGCCTGGAAAGGTCATCGGCTCGCATTTCGCCAGCCGCCCGCTGACGCATACTGCTGTCGTCTGCTGCAGGTCTTCACCGTTTTAGCAATACCTGCCAGCAGTCTGCCAGAGTCTGTCTGAACGGCCGACCCTCCAGGGTTAACTGCACGCTCATTGCGCGGTCAATCATTTGTTGAGGCGTTAAGGTACGCCCGTTCATCACTACGTACCCGAGAGCGACTCCAGGAATAAGCCTGGTTACAGGGTTGCATTAACGCGGCCCTGACCGCTCCAGCCAGCGTCTGCTGGCGGTCCCCGCCAGCTCGCCACGCGTTCCAGACTTGCCAACGCGACGGCGGTATTATCGCCTGTGGTTGCTATGCCAGCGTTCTGCCAGTCGAGCAGAAATCACAGTAGCCACAGGTTGACATTGCGACGATGGAGTCTCATATTCGCGTTATCTTCTTCAGCGAGGCTCATGACAGCTAGCCGCTGCACATATCAGAAGCATCAAATTTGCACACTTTTTTAAAAAATATCTTCATCAGAAGTGCTCAAATCACGCCGATTTCGCGGAGAAGACAAACCAACACATTCGCAAAGGTTACACGTATATAAAACACATCTTCTTTGTTTTTCATTTCACTTCAACGTACTATTTTCAGAGTTTGCTCGTTGAGTTTTACTGTACATGGTTGCCGCAAGTCGTTGCCACGTTTCAAATAACATTCTTGTTCGCTCTGCGAACGATTTGATAGTCCTCGCCTTCTACGCACTGATATCGCTGTATAGGCCACGCCAGCATGCTTTATCGCAGGTTATGCTCGCTAGCCATTCATAGAGTTTCGTGTTAAAGCACGTTTGTTGATTGACATTCAGTGCTGTATTGATGTGATCGTCATTATTATTTCAACTTTCTAGTTGATATGGTGTGGCAGGGTGATTACTGTCTAGTATTAAAGAAGGATGAATAGAGTATGTTTTCCTCTACAGTCTTGTATGTTTATCTACCATTTATACATAAATGATGCTCATCTTGGCAAATTTAAAAATGATGAAGGCGGGAGTTGCCCATCAGCCGTCAGTATGACAGTGCAGCGCAGCTGCAAGCAAGAAGCCTATATGCTAGGTATTTTCGCTTACTGTTGTGTTAGGTGGCATATCGGGGGTCAGCGGCGCCTAGGGGTGATTGTCTGCCCAAGGAATTCAGGGGACTGTCCCTGAGGGCTGTATCTGCCCTGCGAGAGTTCATTTAAATGGTCTCCGATTTCCAGACCACTGTAACTTATGATTCTACTACACAGCATATGAGGGAGGTTTGTTGCACGTTATATAATTTCATTTTCTGTTGCATTGTGGGAGTTTTACCGTCTGTTTCGTGGTGAAAACTGACAGTAATATGCCACAGTCTAAATGCCAAGTAAAATATTTCTGAAAGACAGTGTTTGTGTACTACGTCGTGTGTTAAATATAATACAATTATCTAAATGTTGTTATTATATGCTGTGCCTGTTCAGTGAGATAGCACACAGCACCAACTCACAGTCTCACACGCCGAAAAGAAGATATTGCTAAAATTTGCGTAGGCCATGCTGATAAAAGTAAGCACAATAACTCAAAAGATTTACTGTTGCTTATTTCATTTGATGCATTGATGCTTGTTGCCGATTTTTATGTTTTCACTTCTAGAAACATTTACGGGTTGAGACAGTATAAGAAAAAGAGTAACTGGGAGAGAAAATCTTCGAAGCACACGCAGAAATTTGCAGGAGGGTTTGTTAATAGATATTACATTCGGTACCATCCTGGCCCGCGTGCGCGGTTAATAGTCTCCTCTGTCTCCCCAAGTGTTAAAAGTATCCTCGATTTCGCTAGAAGAGTGGCCACCCTACGCGCGACGCCTTGCCTGGGACATAATGAAGGAACCGGTTGAATGACCACGAACATGAAATGCCAACACCTTCCTCATCTCGGCAGTAGAGAGCCGCCTTTCGTCTCAGGACAAGGATAGCGCCTCATGAGCATGTCGCCTCCAACTGTCTTTCAAATGTAGATCCTTTGCTTGCGCAGCTTGCCTGACCACACGGTACGACTTGCATTGAAATTGCCGTAGCAGTTCATCTAACAGGAGTTCCCATTTAAATTCTGAAGAAGTTTTTCTGGACAAAGACTTGGCAGTTATGAATTTCTAAGGCTTGCTGACGTATGTGGTTTCATCATTCTAGTCTGGTATGCTGTTTCATTTTTCAGTAGTCTCTATCATAGTGAGCTTCAACTTGCTGCAGGTTATTGTAATTACGCAAGTGAATTGCCTACAAAATTGTTGGAAATACGACTGCGAACATTTAAGTTAAACAATCGGAAAGCATGCTTGTTTTATGACTTCGCCATCGCCGAATCGTGATACCACACGATACCCTTACATCAACGGATTATCATGTTCCTTGCCACCACCGCACATATCGCGGGAATCCTGCAGTTCGCAGAGCTGCATCTTCGCACCGCCTCTTCACTCGAAAGAGACCCCCAGCCAGCCGCTCGAGAAGAAGTGCAGAACAGGCCTACAGTTATTTTCCGAAATCTGATCCAGTGCTGCGGGCAGGCAAAACGGTAATTTGCTGCCACTTTATGATCAATCTGATACCAAGGTATGCACCGTCACAAGTGGGGGGGTGCAAATTTCAGTTCTCAGGTATTTAATAAATGTGATGTAAACAATTTGTGTGAGGAGAATCTGCTTTCTCTCTTCATCTACAAATGTTCCCCCATCTCTGAAGAACGCCAGCTGCCACCGAGGACTTCTCTGCCTTCCTCTGCTCATGTCTATTGCGTACGCTGTTCTCCCAAGTGAGTTTTAAAGTTTGTGGTCAGTTGCACAGGATGATTTAGCACAAAACCTTGATTTATGGTCGTGAGGCTGGAGTATGAACTACTGTCTCCCTAGTTATTTTGTAATTGGTCTGTCATCGCATTTTCTCCTCTCCTCAGAGCATCGGTCGGGTGGCGGGTTCATGTGCTTAGATATAGCGAGTTCTAACAAGTCCGAAACAAAGGCCTGAAAACGTCATTGCAAATTTTCATTAATTCTGGATTTATTCAAATATGTACTCAATGTCCCAATGCCAAAAAGAAAGTGTGTACGCATTATTGTCCTGAGAAAAATGCCATACCAGTTTCCTTTGAAATCTCGGATTCTCAACAAAACAGGCCCGGTCTTACTTTTTATCTCACAGGGTTTAATGCCGTCATAGGCCATTGTACTCTGATCACAACAATGTCACTAGTCAGATTATCAGTTCCTAGAAAGGAGGGTTGGTGATTTTGTAGCAGTGCAAACAACAAACTACAAAGATTTTATTGAAGGAGGAAAAGGAAACAAGGGGGACAGTTTATGTTTCTATATGACATCTACTACCCACCACACGTGCAGCTGCGGGATGCGGTGATGGGAAGAGATGGGATTTCAGCACTACCTCCAGGAGTTTACTGACTTTATGGCATCAACGCTATCGAAGCATCACTATTTTCTGGCAAGGTTTTGTGGGCAGATTGGCTGTTTAGCAGAATAGGTGCCAACACCAAACCAGCTGAAGAAATGCTATTTGACAAGCGTCCTTGAACAGGCACTTGTGTACACCCAGATACTATTTATTTTAGTTCTTTGAAAGATAAGAAACACTGCAGTTAAACTTAGAGTTTTTGAGAATCAGGAATCTATCAAAATGAGCTTCATAAACTCAAATTTTCAGCAGGGATAGTTTTCAGATAAGATTGAACAACCTTTGTCTGAAGGATCATTTTAATTCTGATAAAAATAAAATTTTAAGGCTTTATGCCCAGAAAAAATAAAACTGACCTTTTACTTCATAAAAAAAATTTTGTTCTTGTAAAAATTTGTAAGCACCCCCTCAGTCACGGCGTCAGCTTATGACGGCATGTTGGCAACTTAAAGGTTTCCTCCAAAACTGTTCAAGCTATGGTCTTGGAAATATTCACTGACAACTTAGGCACAGGTAATGGATTGACAAAGTATTGAATCAATTATAATTAGGTAGTTCTGAGAAAACAAAAATCAGTAAACATTTAATGTTGATTAAGTGCATCATTTCTGATTAAAGAATATTTTCTCCGTATCTATAAAAGAACTTTCAAACTTCCTTTTGAACAGTGTTGCCCTGTATATAGTTCATCTTATAAAATATTACTCTCGTGGTTACGGGATAAATTACAGAATTGCTCACACAGTGGCATTTAACGAAAATGCATTATTTGAAAATCATTAAAAAAAGGCCATCTTTAATAAGTTTTAAACTTTCTGAAATTAATTGCTATAATATGTACTAACAGAGTCTGTAAAAATGAAAGCCGTTTACAACTCCCTGTAATGCCGAATTGGTTTCAGGCTCTGAGGAGGAGGAGGGAAGGTAATCAGGGAGGGTAACCCCTCCTCCTCCTCCCCTCATTCTTCACCTCCCAACATTGACTGGGGTAACACGTGGACCTGAGGGGTCACGGACCCCTCCCCTCCCGCCCGGAGGTCACGGACCCTGAGGGGTCACGCACCCCCTCTCCCCCCGGCCGCGACCCGGGGCTGCGCGGGTGCACATGGAGCCCATGCATGCATCGTTGGCCACGCGCCGACGGGCACGGTGACAGCGACGGCGATTGGCGACGCCGCTCAAGCCGGAACAACAAAGCCAAGAGCCATGCCGAAACATGATGCAATATTTGTGTGGTTTAAGCTATAAAAGGGAGAAACACATCAAATTGACACTAACAAGGTTGCCACAAAGGCACTATACCCGTTCTTCACATTATCATTATTATTAAAAGCGTAAAATGCTACGGGGTGGTCAGGAAAAGACGAATTGACAGCACAGAAGGGCGGTGTTTTGAAGGAAAAATTCTAATACATTTTCGTACAACCGACCCAAAAATGCCCATGAGCCAGAGCGATCAGGTGTGCTACCTGTAACATGCTTCGCGGTACCTGTTTCAACAGCCAGCGTATGGCGGCTCTGGCCACGCGATGTAAAGGAAGCAACCGAGCGACTTTGCAAACAGATCACTGCCAACTCGGCGGTAGCATGATTTAGGAGGTAGGGCACGGTGAGCTCCGTGAGCGCTGATAGATCCGCTCGCCGTGGAGGGCCACACAACGTGCAGAAAATAAAAGATACTTAAAAGCCGTAAAAATTCCGATTGCCTGAGATTGTTTGTATTGGATGCTTGATAGAACCAAACGACCATGTGCGGTTGATTTTTTTTGAATTTTTTAGCAAAGGATATATGTTTTAATGTAATGTTTTATATAGACGGAATATATGTTTTACTTGTTGTACGCAAACACATATTCAAACTTTTTTTTGCATAAAATAAAATTTCTGAGGAAAAAATCATAAAGTCAAGGCTGTGCTCGCTTTTTTAAGGAATTTCTCTCTTATGAACCGTCCTTTCGGGATATTTGATAAAGAAAACTTTTGTCGTCTTTAGGTTTACATTTTTGTGCAGAGACTCTACAGCAAGATAAAAGGAGGTAAACATGTATTATCGATGACGAAGCAATTTAGAGCTTTATGGATCCGGATCTTTAAAAAACTGGAAATTCAAATTTTTAAATGATTTGGAAAGTGACTTGTTCTATATTTGCATAAATTGTCATTGAAAATGAAAACGATAACCTTTCTAAATGAATACACTGATATTTAGGACAGGTTGATCTTGCACAATTGGAAAATCTCAGTTGTGCCTAGCGCTATCGCATTTTTCTTCTATCATTAGATATCTATCATAGTCTGTTCCATCAAACACTTCCGCGGTAACATTTTTATTTCACAGGTTTTTAGAAGTACAGAATTGACGAAGGGATGGAGAAAGTTGTAGACGCTAAGCAATTAAATAAGCGGCGCTAAAGGGGTCCAAAATGAGAAATGTGAAGAGAAAGCACTTTGACAGAACGTGAAAAATTAGAATTCATACAAAAATACAGGAGTTGGAAGCACAAGTCAGCAATTTAAATACAGATTTCTCGAATCAGTAATTTCGAGCCTACCCTTCGGGGAGTTTAGTCAGTTGGACGCTTAAATAGTGATAAGAAAGAACACATGCTTAAAGTACAATTGAAACTAGTTTAATTAATCAAGATCCTGCGCCTATTCAGAGCCTGTCGCGTGAATTTTCTGCCGGACGCTGACTCAGGCCGGCCAGCCAGCGCCTCCTCTGGCACTCCGAAAGGAACATTTTTTCCTGTTTTTCCTGTAGCGATCACTGTTTGTTTCTTCGCGGCACCGCAAGCCCGCGACCTCGATCTGCCTTTCGCAGCCATAGGAGACTTTACTTTAAAGATATATCTTTCTCATGGCTACTATTCTTGCTAAACAGCTTGGTTATACAGTCGGACTATATCGTTGCAAGGAGACTGAATTCCACGCAACGGAAACAGGAGTCCCAGTCCTTGCTTTCAGTGTCTCGAACACTTTTGATGTCAGCTTTTGGGAGGTGGATTAGTTTCACGTTCAAGGTTTAGTCTTCAGTAGAGAATACCTGACGTTTCCTCGACTTCATCACCGACTCGCCAGGCTGCCAGAGTCGTACAATGCTTCCTGGTGCCTGACACGACCGACCGCCGCAGTGCTTTTGCCAGCGCCAATGTATGAAAAATACACCGTTGACTTGTAATAGGTCGCAGCTCATGTAGTTGGTACTTCTTCTTAAAGTGGCTTGTTGCACCATCACTTACAGGTCATGGGCACGGAAATTGGATTTACGATTCTCCAAACCGTTGTCTCATAAATTGTTTACAGACAACCTCATTCAATCGTAATTATTTTTACGTTTTTTATGTAGGTATCTTTATTTTTTATGCGTTGTTGTTCTCCACGCGGCAAATCTATTGGCGTCTACAGGCGGCGCAGGTCTAGGTTCTGCCACGATTCTACTTCCTATATCATGTTGGCCGCCTTGGCGTTTCTGTAGGCTGGACGGTTTGCAAAGTCGTGCTTCGGTTGCTTCCTTTACGTCAGCAGACGGAGACGCTATACGCCGCCAGGTTGAAACAGGCACCTCGGCATGTTACAGGTATGCACTAATTGCCCAGCCCATGGGCATTTTTGGGGCGGTTTCTAATGTCATTAGGAATTTTCCTTCAAAACTACCACCTAATGTAGTTGTCAATTGGATCTTCTGACCAATTCTGTAGTATTTTAATGTTTTAATAATAATGAAATTGTGAAGAACGTGCATGTGCAATTTCCATTTATGGTAAATTAATGCCATACAATTTGCCATGTTTCTCGCCACAACTTAAAGCCACAACAGAGCTGTATCATGCTTTGCAGACTCTGTTAGTAACATTAAAGAAATAAGATGCCCTTTAAAAATGATTTTCAAATATAGCATATTTATTAACGTTCTGTATATACTCTTGTAAATTTCTCCACCAGGAGAACAATATTCATGCAAAGATGGTCCATGTATACAGGGTAACATACACTGGCAAAGTTTGAAGACCTTAGCTTCTTATAGATACAGAGGAAATGTATTCTTGTCTGTATTGCTCAATGCTGCAAGATTTTGTTTTCTCAGTAACTACCCTAATATACTTGGTGATTAATACTTTGCCAATCCTTCCTATGCCTAATTTGTCAGTGAATATTCTCAAGACTCCAAGCCAGAACAGTTTTTTGAGGAAGTCGCCTGAATATCATCTCAAAGGAGCATGCAACACAAGATTGAGGGATGGGGACATTTTTTCGAAAACAAGGATTGTTTTACACTTCTGGTATAGCCAGCATAATATCTTCCTCATGAAAGGCTCAAAATGGTCACTGTACTTCCAATACCAAATATACAGAATTTTTCTCATTTGAACTGCTATTGACTGACCAATACTGCGAAGAGGTTGCGCCCTTTAGTATGAGTCATAATTGCCCAGCACAAACTAATAGTCCGCATCATCTACCCAAGAGGGCGTTGGCGACGTTTCGAGTTTAGAGTTCGCTTCGTCTTTCAAAAATTCATCGGCGACACTGCCTTTGCCTTCAATGAAAGTGTTGCATGTTAATTGCCACAGTCGACTTCTGAAGCCAATGTCTCTTGGATTTCAAGAGTTTCCGCAGAAGAGTCGTTAGTTTTGAAGTTGTATAGGAACTTCGTCTATATCGTATACTTTAGTTGCTTCTACAGTCGAATAAGCTTTCCATATGAGCTAGATCATTGTTTACTGCTAATTTGAAGCAGCAAGAGAGGAAAGTGTCTAGTACAAACATCTGCATTGGCAGGTTATAGGGTTCCGTTTCGGCTCATTTTTCAAATTCGGTGCTTTCGCAAGTTTATTTTAAAATTCAATTTCTGGCAGTTTTTTTCAACGCATATTTATTCACAAATTTATTGGTTTTTTCGCGAGTATACAAACACTAATGGACACTGGATTAGATTATTCTGTAGCTGATAGTGATCACTCATCACAGATTACATTGAAAAGAAATGGACACCTTTCATTTGGTGCAATGTGTGCAACTGTAAGTTTTAAAAATTGTTTATAGCAAATATTCATAATCATATCTCACTTCTATGCACACTACGGATCTTATTATAGGCACAGTCAGGGTTTTCCAGGTTCTCCTCATAGTTCCTCTTTTTCCTGCACTGTTTCATTAACGCTTGAACATCGGCATGGCAGGTTGAGCAGATGAAGTGTTGCCTGAGCCAAAATCGCCAATCAACACTTGTGACCGCTAAAGGGTGCGACGTTTTGAAGCACAACACAAATACGTAGAAAATTTAGTCAGTCTCTTGCAATGAGTTTGAAAACATGCGACGCTCATCGATGATGCGCCATTAAACCAAAACGCTGCGATGGCACTTATGTATCCACATGTGACTTCGACACTGTCACCACTTTCTCAAGACGCCTATGTAGACGATATATCATAGTGATTTTCCCCTTAGTAATGGTTTGAATTTAGCTTATCGCAGCTTCTTAAATTGAAATTTTCGCTAAACTCTACTTTCAAAATGGATTCAAGATGCTCGTTGGTTTTTATCGGTTTGCACCGAAACATCGGAACACGCTATAGGTGACAGGAGTGTTCTGCTGCATCTGCATAGAGCTCTGTCGGTCTCATGAAAGAAAAGAATGCTTTTTAAACAATTGGTTGGGACATGTCACAAAAACTACTTTTCAAGTAAAAATATTTTTCTGATCGAGTATTGTTGGCGCCAGATTCGACGCCTAGCACGTATTTTCCTCTCACGATGGAGCTGGTTACATGTAGTCACGTAGAGAGAGGCAAGCGAGGTGACTACTTCACTAGTTGCCGCCAATATTGTTCTTAAAGTTTCTTTCATAAAATAAAGTTTTAACACACATGTCCCTACCCAAGAAAAAATTCCATTTCGTCAATTTGAACGTTTTCAATCCAATTATCCTGAAGTAGCACTGAGTTTGCACAGCAAGTAGATTTTCGAAAAACTTTGAAATACCGCAAAATTCGTAGAAATATGGCCAACAAATCGAAATCAATCTATTGACGAAGGAAAAAATTGTATTGAGACGCTTTATTGTGCCAGAGCAGTCTGAGGTTACAGATCGTCCGCGGGAAATAATGGGTTACATTCAATGAGCCAAGGCCAAGCGATTTCCACAATGTCTTCAAATTTTTCAGTACAAGGTTTCGATAATTTGTCGTTACATCTATCTGCCAAGCCTGGGACAATTGCAGAGCGTAGTCGCATCCACTCATTACGTGTCCCATGGTGACGCTTTTGCAGCGAGTTTCCAGACATGGTGCGCAAAGCGTTTCTTTGCGAAGGACATACTCGACCCACTCGTCAAAAGACTAGGCCGGATACCGATGAGACGCCATCTACGTATTTTCAAGCATTGCATCAAGACGTTAACGATCTTTTCCTCTCCTTCAACGATGCTGCAAATAGCCTAAACTGCAACTGCAAACAGAGACATCGCATAATGGATTGGAGAATATCGTTGTTCGTTTCCTGATACAACATTTCGAGTCACGAGCTTCCCTACTCCTTGTTGCCGTAGAGGCAGCCAGTTTATCCGAAAGTAAAATCTCCTTGAAATAATTTTCGAAAAAAAATGAATATTTTTATTGTATTATTTCGTAGATCGCATCGGAGTGTGATTTATTCATGGTGAAAATTATCAAATAATGACCGCCGATTAATAAAAGGGGTCTCTGAAGGCCTTTTACACATAAAATGTATAAAATATATTCCCGCATTAATATACACAATAAAGTAATTGCTCTATTATTGGCGCTGGAGCGTATTGGCTGTGCTATATCAGTGATACAGGGTTGATACAGTACTCTATCAGGGCTAAATCAGCCTCAGTCATCGCTTCATCAGTGCTATATTTTAGTGCGCTTTGCATCACAGTCGACTCATTTCAAACTCAGTTTGAATTACCAGAAGTTTATTTTAAATATGATGTGAGGCAAAATAATGATTTGCTATAGGAACAGCTACACATGTTGTTTGCATTTTTACGCTTTTTTCTACACAGTTTCCCCCCCCTTTTTTTTTTTTTTTTTTTTTTTTTTTTTTTTTTTTTTTTTTTTTTTTTTTTTTTTTTTTTTTTTTTTTGCCGAAAACCGAAAAAAAAAAAAGAAAATGAGCAAGTATTTTTTAATGATTTTTTACACGTGTACTTGTAATTAATGATATATAATATCATTAACGTTTAGTGTGCTCGAAAAAGTGTCAACTTAATGACACTTTTCTTTTCCGAATTATATGCTATAGGCAAATTCAAAATGACAAAACTCAGCAAAAATAACCAATACATAGTCATGAACTAGGGGTAGTGAGCTGAGCCGTTGCCGCACTCAAGTAGCCTGATGCCAGAGGGCGCCACTAAGCTGCCTGATATTGTATGTAGGCAAGGAGCGGCTCATTGCATTTGCTGCGCGATTAAAGACTAATTCGGCATGACACTACTGTCACAACCCATCAGCAAACAGGGGTAAAGATCGCCAGAATGGAGCATCCCCTGCCAGCCATACAGGAATAAGAATTGCCAGATTGCTCCGAGATGGGTCGGATCCTTCAGGTTCCTGATGCAGCTGGCCAAGGTATTATCCGGGATCTTCGTGTTGGTGATCTGACCATTGCCTACCTAGAGGCGCCGTTTTTTCCAACGTTTGATGGCGGGTATGTCGAATGCATCATTTCTTTATTTCCGTATAAACTGCATTTCTGACTAAAAGAAGCTTTAGTGCCTGACCAGCAGGGTCACCTTCGTCGGTGGGATATAATTGCTGTCCGTTAAAATATGACGCACTGATATTTAAATATTCCTCTGAAGCTTGTTCGAACCTCAGCATTTTGGAAACAGCAAAAGGTCACGCACTATGATTGCAGGTTTTAAATGGTGTTGAACTGTTATTTGTACCCGTTAGTTTTAATACAAGCTGTGGTTCAGAGTTGAATGCCTAGATAGGGTGGCATGTAAATGACAATCTTGACATGACATTTAAACTAAATAGTTTTTTCCAGTGTCTTAATGACGGAATTTATGTTCCAGTTTATGCTATATGCAAATAATTTCTTTAACTGTTCTCAGGAAAAAAAAAGAGCATGGATATCAGAGAGTTCTGTTTGCATAATCATGTGTGTGCATCATTTTCACATCGCACTGTGAAAAGGATCGTGCTAGTTGCTGGCATTGCTTTCCAAAGGTAGCAGATAGATGCTGGGATGAGAGCGCATTAACGGGGTTAACTCATGAATTTTAACAAGTAGTAGGAGAGCGAAAGACTCTTGTTTAAATCTGAAAGCAGCTAGCACCGCTGGGATTCAATTAGTCCTCAGGAGCATTACGCTTTAGATTTGCTAGAACTCAACTGTTTACCCAACCTTTGTTTTGTGTGAAGTATTAGGACTCTGCTACTAATGATGGTTTTTGTAAAATTTGGCATCTAGACTTATCAAATGTGAATGGGCAGTATCTGCACCTTTAGTTTCCTTTGTGAAATTTTGATTGTTGATTTGTTCTCTGTAGGTGGCAGTTTTGATTTTAGACTGGGGATTGATTGTGGTGGGATACATGACATGTAAATTGCATGCCTTCTCAGTTCTTAGGTTAGTTTTAGTAGTTTCCACTAGCATTTAGCACTTGTTTAGTCATCTAGTTGATATAAATTGTCATTTTGTTCGGCGGAATTCTTTAGCTAGTTACGCTGCGTGTTTTTCTTCTGGCGAAATCTGTATAGCCCAGTTTTCTAATTTGTGCAGTGAGTTAGTCATTATTTTGCTCACTGGGCATTGAGCATAAGGATTGAATGTCGTTGGTAGCAGGAATACCTGTTTTAACTTTGGCGGTTTTTGGGATTTTTAGTAATCTGATTTTATTAGGCAACGTTAAAGCCCAAGTTTGCTCTTGGCATTGCTGCATGGTCATACATCGATTGTTTTCTTTTGAGGTGGTGTTTAATTATGATTATAGTCATTGATCAAGGAATGCCTGGAGCTCTTGCAGTCAATGACTATAAATCATAACCAAACACCACTAAAGTGTGTGTTTTTTCAGTAATTAGTGGTCATTGACTGCTGTGTCATCGTGTTTAATAGTAGTGGTATTGTTTTGCGATTTCATTGTTGCCATGTACTTGAGGTGCAATTACATGTATGTTGTATTGCGTTGGTGTACTGTTCTACTGTCGGCTCCCCACTTCAGTGATTATATTTGTATCGAGTGCACCATTTTGACTGCTGTGTTGGCATCTGATAGCTTTGAAGGCTTTAATGTTGTAATTAATAATGACTTTATTTGTGTGTACAGTATACACCACTTACAATGTGTTTATATGCAGGGACTGTGACGTGGTTTCTTTTTTCAACCACTGGTTCTGCCCTCCTATTTCAACCCATGTATTATATCGCTTAAATAGTGCCTAGTGGGAAATAATACATAGTGTGGTTTTGGCAGAGTTAGTCGCTTTCCGTGCGACACCAGATAACGCGCTAAAGCGCAAGCGGTAATAGCGGGGCAATGTTGCCCACAACCACCGAACAACTAGCAGCGACGAGGCACGGGGCCAAAATTACGACGCAGGAAGTTGAGCGGCTTCTTCGCTGCGCTGGAAATCACTGCAACGACAGACCGAGAAATTGGTCGATGTTGCAGCTGCATGCCGGGTGACGCTGGCCTGCATTTAATCTGAAAGGCATGAAGCCAGTGCGATCGCCGAAGGACATGCAGCAAGTGGTGGAAGCCATTGCCCGCGTGCGTTATCATTGACTGCGAATTTGTCGCGTCGCGATGGTTCCAGCACGCATTAGAAGGGAAGACCACCTACCGCGCGGCATGTTGGGTGGCGCACCTACAAGACAGGAATGCCGTACGCCGTGTTTGTGCTCTGCTTCGATTACGCGGCGGGCATATGTAAACTTCGAACATCGCCTGATAAAATTTATCTGGAAAGCATTTCATGCGCAGTGCTCAGTCTCGTATATCGGCTGCACAAGAGAGCGATAATTTTTACGCTGCCATCATCGAACGCCAGCAACACCTGATCATCAAATCATATTCTGCATGTTGTTATATCGCTGCTAAGAATACAGTCTTTATCTGTTTAGCGAGACAGAATACGCGTCGCAAGGTGAGTCGGGATCGTTCAAGACGCACGTCTCTTTCTCTTTCAAGTCTTACCGCAAAAAAGAAATAATGGCCACAGCTTTGTCTGTCTATATTCTTTACAGGCAGTGCCCTTTACCGCTGAAACAGCTGACGGCGAGTTAACGCATCATTGCAGTGGTTGCAGGTGTACGCTGCCAGAGCGGTCGCTGTCGCTTCTGTTGCATGAGACAGTCGATAACGCCAGCCAGTTGCAAATGTAGGCCTGAACTGTCTGAACTTTTCAGGATATAACAATGTCTTACGCTGTCGAAGCACAGGTCGCCTGGAACGCCATACAGCTGCGCTAGGCAAGTCACCATTTCTTTTTCAAATGTGTGATTCACTTGGAGAGAGAGGTCTAGTCTGGCGGAAATAGCATTTTCCTCAGACGAAGCTTTATTTTCATCTAACATGTGTTAGCCATGGCATGTATTTGGCCTGAAATTGATGTTTTGGTTAGTAAGAGGAAAATGCTTCATACTCTGCGACTTTGACATGGGCTATGCGGTCTACACTGTACTTGAAACATTGTCATATAGGACTTTGAAAGAATATCAAGGCATATCTCTCAACGAGGGATTTGCACTTCCTATTTCGTCATATTCATGGTGTCAACAAGTATACTGCGTTTAGCTTGTTCCTGTCTCTAGTCAGCATTAAAAAGTCACATATATTATTAAATGTTTGTTTTTGCTAGGATTGCGGCATAATCTGCCAAGATGTTGGTTTAAACGAAAGGAGATTCTTTAATTGTTGACTTAATATAGAGAGTTTAGTGAAGCATTTTTATCAGTGTCTCTACTGTCGGTTTTCATCTTAGGTAGGTATTAATAGCCGTGTTTTCAACAATACACAACAAAAGAGACAGACGCTGCATCTTGTTGGTCTCAATCGTATTGCAGAAGTGAGTACAGGCATGAGCTGCCACTGTACAATGTTTCTTGATTGGTCACATTGGTTTGTAGTTGATTCTGTTTGATATGCAGTATAGAGATTGCTGTCATCATGCTTTGCCATGTTGATCGTCGACATTCACCTTAAACTTTCAGTATTTCAGTCATTGCAAAATGGTGTCCCCTTTAATGGTGGAGATGCTGATGGAGTTCCCTTGCCTGTGGTGTAGGTATAGGTCAATTATGATAATGATTTAATAAATGGATATATCCAAGGGCTAGTGTTTTGGGTAGACTTTTATACACACTATTAATCTGAAAAAGACAACTTTGTTGTCGTCTGCTTTGAATACACACACACACACATCAACATCAGTTTCTTCCTGCTTTCAATAGCTGTAAAATTTTCTGTGTGTTTCATCCATGGGCTAATAGGGATGTTTGCATTTTCCCTGATATTATTTTTTTTAACCAAGGTTAGCAGAGTTTACCTGACCGATGCACTAATGCCTTGACACCCGGCCTTCTACTGTAAGCACACTTCGTCAACTTTGAACCCTTGGCTTAAAATTAATTAAACTTTTTGAACACGTTAAAGGGTGCATGACAAAATTGTATTCGTCAAAATGAGAAGGAAATAAAACAGCTTCTAGGCAGACGCCCACATTGTTTGCAACGACGTTGAAACCATCACAAATATTCAAGATTTGTATCTAGATATCAGAATGTTGGCTATGGAGCAGTTTTTGTAGTATTTCTAGAATTACATTGGTCAATTCTGTGTCTCGATTGTAGTCAACATTTTTAAAAATATCTGTAGTGCGACAAAATACCTATAGCCTATTCCTTATTAAATTCGGCTCAGGGAGTATAAGAACGAAAATTTTCATTATCAAAACTACAAAAATTT
Organism: Ixodes ricinus; assembly: GCA_037355805.1. Lineage (NCBI taxonomy): Eukaryota > Metazoa > Arthropoda > Arachnida > Ixodida > Ixodidae > Ixodes > Ixodes ricinus. The sequence continues at coordinate 44,544 of JAZHYW010010634.1, read as the reverse complement.
CGATTAAAATGGAATTTTATACCAAAAAAGGGAACGGAGAAAATTGCATTAAAGTGCCCAAACCCTTACCTTTCTTTTTATTAATGGATATGAAAAGATTTGCTGAAAATTTCACTATGCAGCTCCACCCAATGAAATTTTCTGGGAATACTCAGATGTTCGATTTATTTATGTAATTTGCAAATCAAATTTTTCGCAGAAATTTTTCTGGGTAGTCTCCTTTATAAGTAGTGGATTCCTCAAATGGGTCCACGGACTGTTTGGGGTTTCGCGAAGGTGAGATCCGCAAGTTCTCCATCAGTAAGCCCGCAATGCTCCTTTTTTCAGATCGACAAGAAATGTTTCAGTTTTCGGGTGAGTCGTAGCGTCAATAATTTCACACTAGCTCCTTATCACACCACAGAGCAGCGAATTAAGCCGCTTGAGCGGTGTTGCCGCCACATGCTGCTGGCGCCGGGTTGCCGGCGTCAGTGGTCGCTGTGGCGATGGGTATTTTTCGCTTAAATTTAGCGAAAATTTCAAGAATCTAGCGAGTAGCCGCTAGACCAGCTTGTGGTTTTCCCGCTAGCCTAGCGTGCATTTTCCTCATAATTGGGCGAGGTATTTCCATGACTACGTGAAAATTTTCCTCACCTAGCGGGATTACCTAGTGGAAATTTCCCCGCTAGATCTAGCGGAAGGGCTTCCCCGCGTCTTCCCCGCTGGGACGAAGGAAATTTTTTTCCGCAATCTAGCGGGAAAATTTTCCTGCTAATTTAGCGGGAAATTTTCCCGCTAAATTTAGCGGAAAATTTCCTCTCTTTCCCGCTACCCTAGCGGGGAAGTGCTCTCTCCGTTACGTGAGCCCCGGCCACGTGCTTCTCTTCGTCACGTGATTCTCTTCGCTGCAGCCTCTTCAGAGCTGCGCTTACCTGCGTTGTTGTAACGGCTTTCATCTTGCCAAATTATTCTTACATTTATCCCAGCCTTTCTCTCTTCCAAACGGTATACTCTATCTTCAGCTGAAAGAGGTATTGATGGTTGGACCACTGCCTTAAGGCATCACGATTGGAATTTTCCTAGTCTCCATACTACATTATGACTCCAAAATATTTCGTGAACACAGACTCACTTTTCTACATAATCCACTCATTGTTGGATTGCTGCTTCGCCATTTCAACATACAACACTTGTGTCCCGGGTGATTGCCGCCCAGTGTTCTTGCGATCTTTCAGTGTGCGCCTTGCCCCGGATCTCATCTTTGATGCTTTTCTGTTTGCAAAATGCCCTTGAGGGTTTTTAAATAAACACAGTGGCATGTCTGTATCAATGTGAAACCTCATCACAGATGAACATACTAGTGTCACTAAGTGAAGTGTCACATTTGTCTGCCAAAAGCATCAGGGTGCTCACAATATTTCGTTCGCTACAGAACTACAAAGCTTGTCGCCGCATTCCATTACAGAGGTGGCAGGAAAGGGCCACACATGTTAAATGCACTTCATTCACTTGATAAGTTTTGTTGCTGGCTAAATTGCTCTGACAGGGAATGGAACTTGGATGTTCCTCGCCCATACATGTAAGTTTTTACCTTTATTGTTCTACCTATACTTGTCCTCACTTCCTCCTGATTTGAAGAATACCTGCGAGGCCCACATCGGCAGTCAGACAGTAATCTTAACGCTAATGTTCAAACAATTGTTATGCAGAACAGCATTCTAGAAGTTCCCATCCACTGTCAATTTCTAAGCAGGGAGCGACAAACTTTCTTTGAATAATGTCTTTCATTAGCAGAATTCTCTGGTCACCCGGACACAAATATAGCGGTTTTGTGGCCTCCGTGAAAACATGGCATGTTATATTGCCGCCAATACTGTTAAGTACCTGTTTAAATTGCAGCCAAGTGGCAAGGCACAAGTTTTAGCCCTTTATTCTCAGCGGCTCTGGTATATTTCCAATCATGAAGGAATTGCATTTTTTTTGTTTGTTACACTTTTCAAGTAGATGTGCTTTTGTGAGATCAGGCAGGTTGCTAAGATATTGTTGCACAAATATTTTTGTCATTGAATTTATTTGCGTTTAAGTTTATTAAATAACTTTCTTTTATTTTCAAATAATCGTAACAGGGAAGGTTTCTGAAGCGCATGCTCACCTAAAAATTGTTGTGAGAGCCTCAGGATTCACAACGAAAATTTATGATTGCTTGTGTGTGTTTAGATATCATAATTTTAGAAGATTGGTTTAGTCCTTTATGGAATCGAAATGTTCCAGCAGTGTTGATTTTATTAGGTGACTCTGTGTCCTCACTACTAAGTGTGCAGTTTATGAAGTAATATATTTGTGCAATGTTTTTTTGTCTTTTGAATACCTCACTTTCGGTTGGTTTGACATGTCATTTTAAATTGGAAACCACTTCGAGGTTCAGGGAAATGTTTCATGTTCGATTTCAGTTTGTACTTAGCTCCGTATTTATAATGTTTATTTCGGCAGAAATCTGCACTACAGTTTCCAGCTCTGACTCCTTAAATACTCTTCTGCTCATGTTGAATGGTGTAAGTTCTGCTCGAAGTGTTTCATCTAATGCTGTCAAATGTATGTAAACTTCAGGGGTGACATTACATTACGCTAAAACAAAATGCCTGTTACAGTTCTACAATGTTCTAAAGTCCACCACGTATTCTGCCAAGAATTTGCCACTACCATTTCAAGAAAGAAAATATGCTCTTTATTGTCATTGAATTGCACATGATATTCCAAATACGTTCAGACATCGATTACTGTTTACGCAGACGGCAAAGAGAGCATCGGTGACGGATATTTTAACGACGACTACGCCAGAAGCCGATGACGCTGGTAGTACATCTTCCACATCAGTATACCTGCGACCAGCTGTCATAGCATCGCTACGGGTGATGTTTTCGCTCAAGGGGTTGACGACGAGCGACAAGCAAGAGGCCACTGAAGTCTTCTTCGGGTGGATCCATCACGCGCTTTTCGCTCATGAAAGACGACGACATTCGGGCAACAGGACGCCTTCGTCCTGCGCCGCGTCTGCACGATGGGGTACGCCAGCGGAGGCCACTCATTCGGTGACGGAGGCTGATGAGAGCACAGCAGCCAGGAGCGGAAGCGCGCCGGGACGATCAACTCGGCACGGCCTGGCGTGCCAGTAATACTTGGCGAGTGAGGCCTGGACCGCTGAGCGGAGCTATTTACCGCGACTATGGGCGCCTCTAAGCTGCAAGGAGCAGGATCCGGCGTTTCAGATCCCGGCGGGGAGTGCATATCAGACTGTTTGAAACGGCGTGCAATACGACTTCTGTCTCGGTTCGGTTCGTGAGGTTGGCACTCACCGAAAATTTGGGAGACCGTGATGAAGGTATATTTTCAGAAGCAAATTTTCAAGAAGCTCGTCCACAGGTTGGCTTCATTACAAGCTCGTAGTTAAAGTATTTCAGAAGCATGCTTGTGTCTGCAGGTAGAAGTTAATTTTGAGAGGAAAGATACGTTTTCGTTTGCGACCTGTTACACCGAGTTCCTTAAAATCTATAATCTTAGTGTGAAGACACTAAAGAATATTGCAGCACTAAACATGGTGGTCCGGCAGGTTTTCTATTTGCTCATTTTTTTCTAATTTTCGAAACGCTTGTCAACGTTAAATGGCTTTTCTTTATTTTGTTACGCATATTTAATCTTGAAATCCGCAGTTCTTGTGGTAGTTGATAGCGTGCGCCAGTCTGTTCTTCCGTCCTAAGCAGCCATTGGCAGCCTTTAACAGTCTTCAACCTTTCTCCTCGATCGTACTAGTTGCTGAGGTGAACGTAGCATTTAGCGTTAACCACTACAACAAAATAAAGGTGCACTATACATTATCTAAAACAGAAATGCAAGATTCGACACTTTGGATATACCCCGGATTGAATAGATTTATGTTTTGTGATTATGGGGGGGGGGGGGGGGGGGTTGACATGTTTGAGAAGTCTATAAGCCAATCAAACAGTGCTCCTTTTCATAAATCACAAAACATAAATCTATTCCAATCGGTATATCAAGAGTGTCAGAATCTTTACACGACATACAAAAGGGTTCTGTTTTAGATAATGTATAGTGCCTTATTTTGTTGCTTTAGTGGTTAACGCTAAATGCCCGTTCACACTCTAGCAACCTAGTACGATCGAGAGACGAGACTTGTTAAAACCTCTTAAAATTTCTTAGGACGAGAGAACAGACTGGCACGCTGGCGCCATCTATGCGGTGACCCTGGAACTGCATTTCACAAGAGCGGAAGTTTTGCGGGATTTCCAAGGTCAAATGTGCGTAATACCTATAAGAAAGGCTCATTTATAACGTTGACAAACGTTTTTCGAGCCAAGAAAGATAGGATAACGCACGAGCGAAATAGAAAATATGCCGGACCGCCATGTTTACACTGCTACCCAATAGATGGCGACAGTGTGTCCTCTCGTTGTAAGAGGTTTTAAGGAACTCAGTTGTAACAGGTCGCAAGAGTGTGAACGGGCCTTCATGCTTCCTCTCAAAATTGGCTTCTACACTGCAGACGCAAGCATGAAAGCATGGCTCTGCGGAATGCTTTGTGTACGAGTACCCCCACATTAAAAGCGCTTTCGAAAACTACGAGCTTGCTCCCATGCTTTTGCCAGCACTGAAGCCAACCTGTGAGACGGGCTCTTGAAGAGCCTAACTCGCAAGCATTCTCTGCTCTCATCACAGTCTCCCAAATTTTCGGTAGTCAAATGAACCGCCAACTATCCACGAACCTTTAAAAACACATCCGAACCGAAAACAAAATAAAAAGAAGTCGTATTGCACGCCGTTTCAAACAGTCTGACCCATACTGCGCCCTCCCCGCCCCGGGGTCACGAAACGCCCGGATCCCCAACTCACTGCAGCTTAGAGAGCGCCTTCCATAGTCGCCGCTGCCGACCAAGCTCCCTCTCAAGCTCCCGCTCGAGGTTCCCGCTTTGCGCGGAGAGCTCCTTCGCCAAGAGCGTCGCGTGGCCGAGGATCTTGACCTTGTGCACGCCAGGCCGTCCGCACAGGCTTGGCACTGCCATCCGCAGCTCCTCAAACGCCGAGTTGATCTCGTCCCGACGCTTCCGCTCCTGGCTGCTGTGCTCCTTCCGGCGATCAGACTCCGTCACCGAGTGGGGTGGCCTCCGCTGGCGTACTCCGTCGTTGCGGAAGAACGACAACGGCAGGACGGAGAGGGCGTCCTGTTTGCCCCGAGCAGGCACACTGTGGAAGCATTGAGTGTCGTCTTTCTCGTGGCAACGCGTCTCGGTGGATCACCCCGGCGACGACGGACTCGGGAAGAAGAGACTTCCGGGTGACGCTGCGGCGTCGCCTCTCGTCGTCGTCAACCACGGAACGAGAGGCGTCGCCGGTGGTGTCTCGGCGTGGGCGTGACAGTGGTTGCGGGGCCAGGAGGGCAGTGAGTGGCTGATCACGAGCGGCGGGAGAGGCGAGAGGTGGTGCTGCCGGAAGTGATGCGATTTTGATCCGGTGTTTGCAGAGTCTTCGTCGTCGCTCTGCCGGGGATCGGCGTAGTCGTCGTTAGCACTATCCGTCTCGATGCTCTCTTCTACCTCGCCGTCTGCAAATCAAACGAGGGGAATGGCTGTCGGTGATTACGTGTCTGAGCATTGTTTTTACCCAAGGTACAGACGCACCTGATCGTGATACAATTCAATGACACAATAAAGAGCATCTGTACCTGCTCTTGAAATGTTGAGGTGGCAAAAATTCTTGGCACGGCTACGGTGGTTGAACTTTAGAACATTGTAGAACTTGTTACCCATGGGAAAGGCAGCACACGAGGTTTTAGCGTAATATAATGTCGCTTAAAGTTTACATACGTTTGATACAACTTGCATTAGGCAAATGAAGCACTTCAGTTAGACAGAACTTACACCATTCAACATGAGCAGGAATGCATTTAAGGGTCAGGAACAGAACAGGTGCTAGAGCGATAAAAACTGAACTAGTTGCAGATTTCTGCCGAAAATAAACTTTATAAATACAGACTAAGTACAAACTAAAAACTAGTCGAACATGGGATCTTGGCAGTTTTGGTTCCCTAGTCAGAAGTGGTTTCCAAGATTAGCAATTTTAAAAATGACATGAGAGGAGATCAAGAGCCAACCAGATTGTAGAAGAAAGTGGGGGAACACTCTAAAAAAGGTAAAAAAGCAAAAAAACATTGCACAAATATGGCCATGTGATACAAACCTTTCATAAACTGTACACTTAGTAGTGAGGACACACAGGAATCGTAACTAATAAAATCAACACTGCTGGACATTTTTGCAAGAGCAAGAGGGTTCCATAAAAGGACTAAACAGTCAGTTGGTCCAATATGGTGCAGAAAAATCAAGCGTGACCAAGTGCAGACTCTGCACACTCTGAACAAGGGTATGACTATCTAAACACACACAAGCAATCATAAATTTTCGTTGTGAATCTGAAGGCTTCTCACAACAATTTAAAGGTTGAGCCAATACAGCATGCACGCTTCAAGGGAATTCCTCCCTGTTGCATGCTGGAACACGTGGAATGACCCTGAAAATAAAAAAGAAGTTGTTGCAAACTTTTAAGCACTTATAAATTCAATGACAAAAAGTAAGAATATTTGTGCAGCAATATCTTAGCAGCGCACACTGATCTCTCTAAAAGCACATCTGCGAAAAGTCAGTAACAAACACTAAAAGATCGCAATTCATCATGATTGGAACTCTTTTCTGGAAGCCTTTGAATAAAAAAACAGAGCTAAAACTTGATGCCTTGCCACTGACTTGCACTTGGCAACCCAAACAGACACTTAATTGGTGTGGCACTACAAAACTGTGACCAAAAAGGTAATATGGCATGCCCGCTAACTGAGAGCACTACGGGCCACAAGGAGCTGGTTCGCACTGTTTTTGTGTCTTTTCCGGGCCCAGACCAAGAGGGTGCAAATTCATAAAACAATGAAAGACATTATTCAAGAAAAGTTTGTCGCTCCTGTAGAAATTATTATTCAGTGGATGGCATGGGGCTTCCTAGAGAATGCTGTTCTGCATAACAATTGTTTGGACATTATGCCGGTCGTTGCTACAGGACTACTTTGGTCTGACAATGCCCGATGTGGGGCCTCGTAGGAGTTGGAAGTATTCTTCCAAGTCAGGAAGAGAGCTCAAGCTGTTCCGGAAGTGAGGAACAGAGCCTGTAGGGTAGAACAATAAAGATTAAAAGCAAGGAAATACTGTAAACAATGTTACACCCCTACCCATGTATGGTGAGAACATCCAAAAAGTTCCATTCCCTGATGAAACGAAATTTGGCTCCACCAGCAATGTAAACCATCAAAGTGAACTGAAGAAGTGCATTTAACATATTATTATTTTCCTGCCACACATATAACAGTAATGGATGCGGCATTTGACCTTTTGTAGCAGGTTCTGTAGCAGGCAAAATATTAGGTTGGAGCAGCCACTGATGCTTTAGGAGCAGATGCCCACATCTGTTAGCACTTCACTTGAAAATGACTGCATTGCTTAGTATGTTCATCTGTGACAATGATTGAGGGTTCCACATTGATACTGGAACATGCCACTTATTTCATTTATTTACCCTTAAAAGCCCTCAAGGGCATCACATAGGGGTGGGGGTGGGGGGCAGAAAAGCGTAACACTGAATCGGAACAGAGCACACACTGAAAGGTCACCAAAAAAGAACACCTGGGAACGACAGTCACCCGGGACACAAGTGTTGTATCTTGTTGGGGGAGAAAGCGAGAAACGCGAGTCCAACTTAATATTACCAAGAAATGGATTATGTAGAAAAAGAAGTGAGGTCAATGATTCACGAAATAATTTTGAGTCGCCAATGTCTAGTATGGAACTAGGAAGGACATTCCAATCTCGATGCCTTAAGGCAGTGGTTCTCAACCACTTATGTTTCACGGACCCCTTGTGGATCAGCGGAGATAATGAAGAACGCCGTTTCTGGTGAAGGGAGGGGGAAGGAACAGGTTAAATGTAAGAATGATTTAATAAATGGATATAACTAAGGGCTAGTGTGAAGTAGACTTCTCTTACTGACATACACATGAGAAAACTCGCCCAAAAACTGAAACATTTCTTGTCGATCTGAAAAAAAGAACTTTTATTGCTGGGCTTTACTGATGAGGCAGGGCTTTGCGGACCCCTAGAATGCCTTCACGAACCCCAAACGGTCCGTGAACACCTCATTTGAGAACCACTGCCTTAAGGGGAGACACTACCCAGAAAAAAATTTCTGCAAAAAAAGTTGATTTTGAAAATTACATAAATACATCGAGTATTCCCAGAAAGTTTCATTAGTTTAGACTGCATAGTTAATTTTAAGAAATTATTTTCTGTCCATTGAAGCTAAAGAAAAGGTAGGGTGTGGAGCACTTCGAACGCATTTTTCTCCGTTCCACTTTTTGGTATAAATTCCATTTTAGTCAACCTATCGTTTGATAATGGCAATACAGGGAAGGCTCGTTCTTCACTTTTCCTGACCGAAATTTAATAAGGAGTGCGGCTGTGGAATGCTTTTGTCACTTTACAGATGTTTTTTATAAAAAATGCTGACATTTTGTCAAAGACACAGAAGACCAAAAAGTTGACCAATTTTGCAGAAGCAAAAATTTATAGAAATAACTGACTTCTTACAAAAACCTTTCCATAGCCACACCCCCTAGGCATTCTGATACATATCTAGCGAATACAAATCTTGAATATTGTGATGGTTTTCCGGCGATAGGTTTACTAAACAATGTGGACGTCTGCTGATAGAAGCTGTTTTAATTTCCTTCTCATTTACCCGACAGACCTGAAATTTTGTCATGCACCCTCTAGCGTGACCAAGAGCCTACCCAGCAAGTTTAATTAATTTTAAGCCAAGGGTTCAAAAAGTTGACCCTGCCAGGGGTGTGCCCCCTTATTAAGGGAAGGCCGAGTTGATAAAGGCGTTAGTTCTATCGGTCAGGTGCTTGAAACTTCTGCTGTTGCTGGTTCGATGTGAAGATCTGTTAGGGGGATCAGGAAGGAAATGCAAACATCCTGGTAGTATAGTTTATGGATGAAACACACAAGAAAAATTTTACGGCAATTTTCAAGAAGCGGGAGAGAACTTGATGTTTGAGTGAAGAAACACTTGTGCGACACGGATAAATGGACGCTGTGAAATGTGCCACTCAGTTTTGAACAGTCTTGAGGCGTTTTGCAATCAGAATAGATAGGGCACAAAAAGGAACACAGAGCCTTCTTTTTAGAAATAAGGCTCTGGTAAGAGTAGGTTTCATTTACAATGGGTATTAAAAATGCTCGAAAAATGAATAGTGGTACAATGCTTCAGTTGTGATAAAGCCCCTCTTGCCTCCCCTTTGCATTCGGTAGTTTATTTTGCCTGTTAATATAATTTCTGTATATTTCCAACAAAAACAGCATACCCTATCAATAAAAATGGTTCCCTCAAGTTTTATGAACCAACTGAACTCAAGACTCTTACATGACCAACTGCAAAAACCACCACCTAAGTGTATTATGAAAGCCTACATTGTGTTTTAAAAGTAGCATTGGTTTTTAGAGGCACTGGAACAAGAGGTAATTCAAAGTTCGCTGCTCTTTCCATCGATCGAAGGCACGGGAACTACCTTCACTAGCCGTATCTATTCAGATATAGACCTCATGTTTCCTTTTTCCTCCTTCTCGGCACTGTTTTGAAGATTAGAGATCAACCTACAATCAAGCCCAAACAAGGTCGACCTGCAATAATACTGGGCACAATTTCTGTGCACATTTCACTAACCCGGGTGCTCCCCCCATGTCGGCCGCTGCACCTAGCACCCGGTGCAAAGTGGTGAAGTTCTGACGCGCCCGTGCTGGTGAGAGGTGGAGAAGGTAGATGCGAGCGGCCAAATGCCACTGTACTCTATAGCCATGGCACGGAGGCATGCGACAGACACAATAATAAAATGATCTCATCAGGAGTCCAAGACCCTGGTTCTGCGTTATCACAGTAACCGCCATCCTGGTATTTTGCAAAGTTATCTCAAGACTTGTAGCTCCTGACATCGCCGACATCGTCTAAATCAGTGGCTTAGAAATGGGAATTTGTGGACCCTTTGGGGTCCGCAAAGGCGTTCTAGGGGCCTGCAAAGCCCTGCCTCATCAATGGAGCCCGGCAATAAAAGTTGTCTTTTTTCAGATTGAGAAGAAACGTTTCAATTTTTGTGCGAGTTTTTTCGTGTGTATGTCAATGAGAAAAGTCTACTTCACACTAGCCCTTAGTTATATCCATTTATTAAATCATTATCATAATTGACCTATACCTTTTCCTTCCCTTACCACGAACAGGGAACTCCATCATCTCCACCGATCTAGAAGGGGTTTGCAAAACACTGATGGCTGAGAACAACTGGTTTAGATGATGTCGGCGATAAACTGGCCAGCGCGGTTGACGAGCAATCTCTATACTTCGTTTCACCGTAAGTCAAGACGAATCAGACGCTACAAGCCAATGTGACCAATCAAAGAGCATTGAAGCACGGCATCATGGCATTTGTTATTTTCCTGTACAACTTCTTTTATCGGTGAAACCAATGAAGTGCAGCTGAATATCCCGTGACTTGCGCTTTTAGTATGTCCCTGATTGTGTGTGTTCGAAACTTCGACTGTGCTCTTACCTAAGATGAAAAACTATACGGTGAGTAGAGACACTGTTAAATAGATATCTGTCCCATTTTCCTTTCCTTCTACTTCTCAAATATTAGGGTCAACGAATTATAAAGAATCTCGCTTCGTTTAAGCCTATCTTGGCGCAGGTGTGCCGTAATTCCTAGCAAAAATGGCATTTTGGCGCAACATGTAGCAGACTTTCGATCATGGCGCGATTTGGTGCAGCACTTCCATCACTGATATAGCGATCAACAAAAACACAAGCTTCCGGAAAGGGACAGGAACAAGCTAAACACGGTACTGCCACTGTTAGGCACCATGAATATGACGAAACATGGAGAGATCTACCAGAATTTCTCAAATTGAGAAAGATATCTGCCAAATGTTCTTCTAAGTCCTATATGACCCAGACACTTCTATGTTTCAGAAGTACAGTGTAGACCGCATATAACTTATGTCAAGGGAGTCGCGAAAATCCGCACTATAAGCGGTACCGCGCTATAACCAAAACATCAATTTTTCAGGTCAAAATGCATGCCATGAGACAACTTACCTTTGTAAACTAATTTATTTTATGTTAGATGAAAATAAAGCTTCGTCTGAGGAAAGTCTTTATTTCACCAGACTAGTACACTTCTCTCTCAAGTGTGTCACACATTTTGAAAGAAATGAGTGACTTTTGCCTGGCGCAGCCTTTTTTATTGGCGTTGCGGACGACCTGGTCTTCGACAACGCTAAGGCATTTGAACACCTCATCACTGAAAGAGTTCAGGCTGGTTCAGACATTTGCAACGAGCGCGTTATCTACGACTGCGTCCGTTGCAACAGAAGCGACCGAAACGACCGCTCTGCGCCGCGCGTACACACACCTGCAACCACTGCAGCAAGCGCAGCGGGTCGTCAGCACCGGCGACCGCTTCTACGCCACCGTCAGCTGTTTCAGCGGTGCCTCTATAAAGGGGACGCACTGCCACTCAATGCCGTAACAGAATATAGACAGACAGTTTTCTATAGCCTAAAGCTTTATTATTATTATTATTTCTTTTTTCATGATAGGCTTGCAGGGTACAGTGGATGAAAAAAAGAAAAGAAAAAGATGCAGTACGCCGTCTTGGACGATCACGACTCTAATACACGACTTTGCCAATAGTACAAATCTCGCTACATGCCTTTTCTGAGATTATAAAAGACGATGTAATCTTAGCAGCGATATAGCAACATAGAAATATGATTTCGTGATCAGATAGACGTTGCGAGCGTTCAGGATTGCTAACACTAATCACTTTTCTCCAATGATGAAAACGCGTGAAAATTCGCATCCTTTATACGGTACGCGCCAGTAATACCTTGAACTTGAGCACACGCATGCAATGCTCCAAATAAGAAATCCGGGCGATGTTCGAGGACACATATGCTTAGAAAGCACCACTGTAGTCGAAATAAACAAACACGACGACACGGGCGTTTCTGCTGTCTTGAGAGTGCCGCCACGACATCGCCGCACGAGTAGGTGGGTCTTCCCTTCTAGTACGTGCTGGGTTATCATAGCGACACACGACAAAAATTCACAGTCAATGATAGCGCTTTTACGCGGAACAATGAGCTTCCACCGCGCTATGGTACACCCTAACCACGCCATCCACTTCGACGGTCACCACTGACGCCATGTTTTCAGATAGAAGTAGTCGGCCCGCGACCGGCATGCAACACGCGCGACCAGTTCTCCTCGACTTGTGATTGGTCTGTCGTTGCAGTTGTTTCGGTTGTTTCCAACGCAGCGAGGGAAAGCTAGGGCTCGCTCCAACTCCTTGCGTCGTGAACGACACGTGCGTGCATCCCTCCGTCGCTATGGCAACTGACGGTTACAGACCCTTGCAACGGTCGTTTCGGTTGTTCCAGTGGTTGTGGAGCAACGTACTTGCCATCCTTGCCCCCGCTAGTGCCGCTTGCGGCTAGCGCCGTTATCTAGTGTCGCACAGGGAAGCGTGCTCGCTGCGACGGTCGGTCGGCGGGCTCGGCGAGCTGTTCCAGAAACCGCACTATAACCGGTATTTCCCTTGGCACGCCTGCATTTTAAGCGGTATGTAATTACATGGAGTTGTATAGGAGGCGAACCGGTGGTTGAAAAAAGCCGCGTTATACCCGGTCCTGCACTATAAGCAGTTACATTGTAAGTGGTCTATACTGTACACACAAAATAACATTCAAGGGTCATTCTAGACAGTGATTACAACATTAAAGCCTTCAAAGCTGTGATGCCGACACAACAGTCAAAATGGTTGCACTCGACACCAAGTGTGATCGCACTGCCTGTTCTTTTATAATCACTGACAAGGTGGGAACGGCAGGTAGGAGCTTCAGTCGTCCTGACACCAGCACGAGCTTCCTACCTTCGACAACGCCACATCTTGTGCACCTCAAGTGCATGTGGGCAGCTGAAGAATCGCAAAACAACACCACTGTAGTCGAAGTAAACAAACACGACGACACGACAGTCAATGACTATAATCATAACCAAACACCACCTTTGAGGTGGTGTTTAGTTATGATTATAGTCATTGACTGGAAACCAGGCATTCGAAAAATACCCAGTGTCGTTTTCACCTGTCAATGACTATAATCATAACCAAACACCACCTCAAAAGAAAAACTGTCGATCAATCTGTTCACGAGAGCCGATGCGGCAATGCCAGAGCAAACTTTGAACTGGCGTTGCCAACTGAAAATCGAGAACCCGCTAAAGGAATCCCTAAAAACCGCCAAATTTAAGGCGCGGGCCAAGAATGACCATTCTAACACCACGTCATTCGTCGTTGTACCGACGAGCTTCGCTCCGCCCAAATAATAACTCAATGGCATACCTGCCAACCTGTGGACTTTCAAATTAGTAAAGTCCCGCGACCGCGCGGGGGGGGGGGGTACGTGAAGCGATAGTGCAGCTTAATGTCAGCCTACCACCGTACGAATGCTTGAAATAACCACGTGCACGTGCTACAGATTCCAAACTTCTCTGCTTGTGGATGAGGCACGGAAATACCAACGTGTAGGACTTCAGGAATACCTGAAAGTACCTCTTTTGAGGTTTGGAGTTCGCCATGGCGCTGCGAAGCCCCAGCGACCAGAGGAATGCTACGGTTACACGTGCAACAAACACAGACACCGTACTTCTGCCTCGAAACTGGCCGAAACAACGAGGCCTAACAGTTTGCGCACGCCGAACCAACGTGCGCCGCCGAACGACACACGAACAAAGGCTTGAGCTTTGGATTGGTTTTCGATCCATGGCCACGGATAAGACGGATAGTAAAAACCACGACGCTGCCGTGGACGGTAGCTATCGCCCTCATGTGGCGGTGCTTAAGATATCGCCAACAACAGATTTACAAAAAATAAAAAATAAAAAATAAAATTGTAAGATTTGAAGCAAGATACGTAAAATCGTAAAATTAGTCCCAATTCGTACATTTTACGAAAAATTCGGAAGAGTTGGTAGGCTATGCAATGGCGTCGCATAGCGTTATTCCCGCAGAAATTGTTTGTTGAGTGAGCAAAAATAATGACCCCATGGCACTAACTCACTGCACAAATTAAGCTATTGACGACTGCTAAGGGTAAACTGGAGAAAACCTTCTAGACCGCCAGAAAACACGCCAGCGTGACTTGAAAACAGCTAAGAATCCCGCCAGTCACAAAATGACAATTTATCCAGCTAGATGACTAAACAAGTGCTAAATGTAGTGGGGAAACTGCTAAACTGGCCACACTGCTTTGAACTGAAGGCATGCAATTTGCATGCCGTATATCCACCACAATCCAATCCCCGATCACAAAGGCATCAGAGCTGCCACCATTGCAGAGGGGCATCCAGATCAGCTGGTCAGGCTTTCACAAAAGAATTTAAAAGGTGCAGATGCTGCCCAGTTCACATTTGATAAAATCTTAGATGCCCAAGCACACAAAGGCCATCATTAAGTATTAGCAGAGTCCTAATACTCGCACAAAACAAAGGGACAGAGTAGGGATACAGTTGAGTTCTAATAAATCTAAAGCGTTAATGTGAGGACCTAATGGCCACAATGGATCCGAAGCGGACACAGCACCGCTATAAGCTGCTCAATTCAAACAGAGTCTTCGCTTAATTCATACTACTTGTTCATCGCGGCGGGTTAGCCCCGTTGAGTGCGCTTCTCATCCCAGCATCTGTGTACTGCGGGAAAGCAATACCGACGAAGCTCGCGGTCATGGCTTTTCCGCAGTACGTGGCTGCTCGGTGAGAAGCGCATTCGATGGGACTAACGCACCGCGATTATGCAAGCAGAACTCTCCTGACAATCTGCTTTCCTTATTCGTGCTTTTTATTTTTTTTTTCCTGAGGGGTTAATTTGAGATTAAAGAAAGAATATTTGCATATAGCAAACAGGTTTATAAATTCCGTCGATTAAGATTGCTGAGCGTTTATTTAGGTTTAATGTCATGTCAAAGTTGTCATTTACATGCCACCCTAATGTAGGCATTCAACTTTCTGAGGCCACAGTTCTTAGATATGGCTGTATTAAAACTAACGGAGTTTGGAAATGGACAAGCGAAAGGTTGGGGAAAACCTTCACGAGTTCAGCTGGATTTTCGTTTAAAGGGGCCCTGCAATCATAATTAAGCGTCTACCTTTTTTGCGGTTTCCACGTCTCTTGGGGTTCGGGCAAGCCAGCGGGCACGGAGGGAGCAACTAAATATCAGTGCGTCATATTTTAACCGGACGACGCGGAAACCTCCTCCACCGACGGGGCCGACCCGCGGTACCGAAAGCGCGCGTAATGTGACGTCTTAGGTCCTGGGCTTACAACTGGTCAGAGCCGCTAAAAGCTTCTTTTTAGTCGAAATACAAAATATAAGTGGCGCGAACCGTTTCAATTATTTATAAAAGTAGTTCTTGTTCAGTGTTTTAGATCAGAAAAGAAACAAATGCAGTTTATAAAGTACGGAAACAAGAAATGATCCGATCGACATACCCGCCACCAAGCGGTGGAAAAGGCGGCGCATACTAGAAAGGAGTAGTGGGATCAGGCGCCAACACGGAAAGGTCCCGGATGTACGCGGCGGCGCTGCGGTCGTAGGAACTGAAGGATCCGACCGGCTCTGAGCGTTCCCAAGGCCTTCGGAGAGCAGCTTTGTCTGGCGGTTTGGCCGTTTCGCGGTATGGCAGCGCGAAGTGGCTCCCATTCTGAACTGATCTTTACCCCGTGTTTGCTGTCGTTTGTGGCCAATGAAGTGTCATGCCGAATTAGTGTTTAATCGCGCAGCAAATGCAATGAGAGCCGCTCTAGCTGCCCGCTACATACAGCCTATCCAGAACACGCTTTAGTGGCGCCCTCTCGCGCCGTCGACACGGAGTGCGGCAGCCGTGAGCGCTCGCTCAGCTCACTACCCCTCGTCTAGTTCACGGCCACTCAAGCAACCAAGGACGTCATGAAGGAGGTTATTTTTTGCTTGTTTTTGTCATTTTAATTTGCCTATAACTTTTATAATAAAGCGAAATTCGAGAAAAGAAAAGTGTCATTAAGTTACTACTGTTCAGTGTGCTCAGGTTTGGTGCAAATTAAAAATTAGTAAAAAAGTCATTGCAGGGCCCCTTTAAGCATGGTACAATGGTGGTAAAAGGCTTGGAGAAACTATTTAATATTCGATTAGAACATATTCGGCCTAAACCACTGTTTGCCTCAAACTTCACCAATGTTTTATGTGTGTGCCTGCTTCTAAATAGGCTTGTGTAGAAAAGACCGTAAAAAATCTGCTTGGTATGTGTAGCTATTCCTATAGCAAATCGCTACTTTGCCTCACATCATATTTAGATAAACTTCTGGTAATTCAAACTTAAGTCTGTGGCTTCCTCGAGTTTGAAATAATGAGAGTCGACTGTACATTGCAGTGCCAAAGCAACACTAGAAACAGCACTGATGAAGCGATGACTTGAAGGTGATTTAGCACTGATAGAGTACTGTATCAGCCCTGTATCACTGATATAGCACAGCCAGTGCTGCATCAGCAAGGTCGGCGCTATTTCCAGCACCAAGTAATAGAGCTGAGGTAGCGCTGTGGTGTATGTGTAAATAGGCCTTCAAGGCCTATTTACATACATTTATGTGTAAAAGGCCTTCAAGGCCTTCGTCGAAATGTTGACGGTCATTGAATTTGATGAAATTTTCACCATGGACTAAATATCCACACTCCCGTACGTCTACGAAATATCTAATAAAAATATTCATTTTTTTTCGAGAAAATTATTTCAAGTTTGCGCATACACCTCCGAATCGCTGGCTGCCTCTCTACCGGCAACAAGAGGTAGGGGCGCTCGTGACTTCGAATGTTGTATCAGAGAGCAGACGGCATTCCAACCTCCAATCAGTCATGCGGTGAGCGTCTCTGGTTTTGCGGATTGCGTCTGGTTTAGGCTATTTGCAGCATGCGATGAAGGGTGGAGGGGAAGACGTCACGTGCTGTGCGGTGCAATAACACCACGAAGAAATGCAGCAGAGTGACGTCTTATCGGTATCCGACTGAGGGGTCTACGTGACGGAAGTGGGGTCGAACAGTCCGACGCGAACGTCTGCTCCATAGTGTTCGTGTCATGCTAAAAAGCAGTTTGCACCATGTCAGCAAACAAAACCTTCCATACCATTCTGCTTTCCAAAGCGGCATCTGGGACCACATGTCGGTGGATTGCGACTGCAGCCACCACGGGTGATCCCCTTGGAGCCGATGCCGGGAGATTGAATGTGAACGGCAAATTGGCCGAAATCTTGTACTGAAAAAATTTGAAACATTTATTGGAAATCGCTTGACGCGGACGAGCTCGATGGATGTAACCCATTATTTCCCACGGACGATCGCAATGGCCTTCAGACTGCTTCTGACGCTGGGCAAAACGGGCTCAAGCTGCCCACAAGTCGATGTTCCTACGACATCTGACGTCACAAACAAGATGGCGGACCAGTAAAGTTGCAGGTTGGTTTCGGTTTCGGTTATAGCATATTTCTACAATTACAAGATTGTTTCTAAAAGTTTTTCGAGAAATCTACTTGCTGTTCTAGGCTCAGTCTCTTGTGCTACTTCAGGATATATGTTAGTTGAAAACGTTCAAATTGACGAAAATAAAATATTTTTTTTTTAAACAATTTGGTAGGGACATGTGTGTCAAAAACTTAATTTTATGAGAAAAAAAGAAAACTTTTTAGAGCAATATTGACGGCGTGAGACGCAATTTAGTTGGTAGTCACCTCCTTTGCACTTTTCTCTCTCGGCATTTAGGGCGCATGGAGGAGAGGTGGATCGGTTTGGCCAGCACGTTGAGGTGGAAAGAGTGTGTGACCATCTCGTTGAGAGGGAAGAGAGTATGACCATTGCTAGACGTCATAGACTTTGCGCGCAGAGTTTAAAATGAATCTCGCGCCAACAATATTGGTCAAAAAAATATTTTTTGCGAAAAATTAGTTTTGTGACATGTATGTCCCAACCACATTGTTTAAAAAAACATTTCTTTTCTTTTCATGAGACCATTAATGGACATCGGGCTCTATGCATGGATGCAGCAGAACGCTCACATAATGCACCCCTATAACTAGGGTTCGAATTTTTCGGTTTAAACCGATAAAAACCAACAAAAGTATGCCGAATCCATTTTTGGAAATTCGGTTTTAACCGAAAAAGGTCAGTTTTTAGGTTCGGCATTTTCAATTTAAACCGATAAAAGTATGTCGAATTCAGTTTTAACCGGAGAAGGTCACTATGACCTTCCTGTCGTACCGCAGAGCCGTGGCGAAAAAGTGGAACGACAGTGTCTATCGAAACGTGTCCGAATATATTGGATACATAAGTGCCATCACGACGTTTTGGTTTAATGTGCGCATCATCGATCGGAACGTGCGTGTTTTCAAACTCGTTGCAAGGAAGACTGACTTGATGCAAGCTCTGCATGTTGTGTTGTGCTTCAAAACGTCGCACCATGTCTCTTTTGGCGGTCACAATTGGTTGATTGGCCGATTTTGGCTCAGGCAGCGCTTCATCTCCTCAGCCTGCTAGTGTCCAGTGTTAGCGTTGAGAGGGCATTCTCGAAGCTCAGTGTCATATTAACAGGAAAAAAGAGGGCGGATCAACGAGGAGAACCTGGGAAAGTACATTTGTGTGTGTACTATAATAAGATCACGTAATTCTGATATATAGAAGGTGAAGTTCCATGATTTTGGGCATAGGCTTCATATCTGACTTGTTTGTACTTCTGTATTTTTTTCGTTTCTTTTACAGTTGCACACATTTGCCAAATAAAGTGTCCATTTCTTTTTCAATGTATCTGTGCCGTTATTCTTTGAGTGATCACTAATATCACAGCTACAAGGATAATCTAATCCAGTGTCCGTTGGTGTTTATTTTATATTCACCGAAAAAAGCCGATAAACTTTTGTAGGCATAAATATACGCCGAAAAAAAAAAACGAAATTTGAATTTTAAAATAAACACCGAAAAAAGTATGCCGAATTTTGAAAAATAGAAACCGAAAACACGGAACCCTATCTATAACCTGCAATGCAGATGTTTGTGCTTGGGTTGTACCTGCACTTTCTCCTCTTGCTGCTTCAAGAATTAGCAATTGCTGTCGTCACAACTCATCTCGGAAAGCTTCGGCTGGCAGAGCAACAAAGGTGACAACCACGATATAGTAGTTCCTGCTCCTAGCTTTAAAACCTACTTTTATAGCATGACTGCTCATTCTGCGGAAGCATATTTGAAATCCAAAAGTGTTGACCTCAGGATCGATGGCGACATCATGAGATGGCAGTGTAGCCCAGCATGTAACCTAGGACTGTTGCAACATCGTGCGAGTCTCCAATTCGGATGCCACAATCGGATAGACCGATTGAAGTGCTAAAAGGCAGTGCTCTAAGCGATGGATACGAAGGAACCAGCGGAACTCCTAAACTCAAGCGATCGCCAGCGCCATCTAGAGGTAGGTGTTGCGCAGTTTGAATTATTTGTGCTGGAGCCGATTCATGATCCTACTAACGGGCTTTTATAACTTAACCTCTACGCAGTGTGGTCAGTCAATAGCAGTTCAAATTGGGAAAAAATTGATAATATTGAGATGTAAATTAATTAGCAATCTCTATATCTAGGGTTCCATGATTTAGGAGTTTCTTATTCGTCAAATTCAGAGAGCATTTTCTGGAGTTCATTTCCTGCTGGGCGTTTTCAGATAAGATCGAACAACCATGTCCGGTGACCATTTTTAATTTTCGTGAAAAAGATATATTATGCTGGCTTTATGCCCAGAGGTGTAAAACTAATCCTTGTTTTCGGAAAAATATTTTTGTCTTTGCGAAAAAAATTTGTAAGCGCCCTCTCAGTCTCGTGCGCGTTTTGCATATCGCGAGATGTTGACATTTCAGGCGGCTTCCTCCAAAAAACTGTTCTGGCTACAGGTCTTGAAATATTCACTGACAAATTAGGCATAGGAAGGATTGACAAAAAGTATTAATCACCAAGTATATTAGGGTAGTTACTTTGAGAAAACAAAATCGCAAACACGGCACATTGAGCAATAACGCTCTAGATTAAAGAATACATTTCCTCTGTATCTATAAAAGCTAAGGTCTTCACACTTTGCCAGTGTGTTGCCCTGTATATAGTTCATCTTTGCGTGAAATATTGTTCTCCTGGTTAGCAGGAGAAATTTACAAGAATTGCTCATACAGGGGCATTTAACTAAATATGCTCTATTTTGAAAATCATTTTTAAAAAAAGGCCATCTTTGATTTTCTTTAAACTCTGTGAAATTAATGTTTATAATACGTACTAACAGAGTCTGCAAAAACATGATGCAATATTTGTGTGGCTTTTTAAGTTATAAAGCGAGAAACATGGCCAAATTGACGCTAACGTGGTTGCCATAAATGGGGCGTGCACATACCCGTTCTTCACAATTTCATTATTATTAAAACGTGTAAAAATACTACAGGGTGGTCAGGAAAAGACAAATTGACAACACAGAAGTGGACGGTAGTTTTGAAGGGAAAATTCCTAATACATTTTCGTAGAACCGCCCCGAAAATGCCCATGGGCCGGAGCAATTGAGGTGCGCCACCCTGTAACATGCTTCGCGGTGCCTGTTTCAACAGCCGGCGTATAGCGTCTCCGTCTACGCGACGTAAAGGAAGCAACCGAAGCGACTTTGCAAACAGATCAGCCTACAACCTTGGCGGTAACATGATATAGGAGGTAGGGCGTGGCAGAACCTGAACCTGCGCCGCCTGTGAGCGCCAATAGATTTGCCGCCGTGGAGGGCCAGCACAACGCATAGAAAATAAAGATACCTATAAAAAACGTAAAAATAATTACGATTGAATGAGGTTGTCTGTAACTTAATTTATGAGACAACGGTTTGGAGAATCGTGAAATCCAATTTCGGTATGCCCATATGACCTACGTAAGTGATGGTGCAACAAGCCACTTTAAGAAGAAGTACCAACTACATGAGCTGCAGAGCCACAAATACACGTCAGCAAGGTGTATTTTTTCCGCAAATTTGACATGGCAAAAGTGCCTGTGACTGAATCGGGGGTCGTGTCAGGCACCAGGAAACATTGTACAGCCTCTGACGGCCCACGAAGTCGGTGATGAAGTCGGCGTCAGAGATGGTTGCCCCACTGAAGACTAAACTGCCGAACGTGAAACTAATCCACCTCCCAAAAGCTGACATCAAAGTGTTCAGGGACATGAAAGCAAAGGACTGGGACTCTGTTTCCGTTGTGCGTGGAATTCAGTCCTGTCACTTGTGGCAGTGTACGCGGTCCGACACTTCGCAACCAGAGCTGTTTTAGCAAGAATAGTAGCCGCAGAAAAGATATATCTTTAAAAGTAAAGTCTCCTATGGCTGCGAAAGGCAGATCGAGGTCGCGAGCTTGCGATGCCACTGAGAAGAAACAAACAGTGATCGCTACAGGAAAAACAGGAAAAAAATTTTCCTTTTCGGAGTGCCAGAAGAGCGCCGTGACCAACTTAGGTCAGCGTCCGGCAGAAAGAATTCACGCGACAGGCTCTGAATGTGCGTGCAGGATCTTGATTAATTAAACTAGTTTTAATTGTACCACTTTAAGCATGTGTTCTTTCTTATCACTATTTAAACGTCAGCAGCCCCACCTCCCCACGAAGGGTAGGCTCCGAAATTCACTGATTCGAGAAATCTGTATTTAAATTGCTGACTTGTGCTTCCAACTCACCTGTAATTTTTTGTATGATTTCTAATTTTTCACGAATTCCTGTCAAAGTGCTTTCTCTTCACAGACTTCCTACATTTTTCGACCCCTTGCTTGCCCTTGTTTGAAATTGGCAACGTCCCAACTTTCTCCACTCCCGTTACGTCAATTCTGTACTTCTAAAAACCTGTGAAATAAAAAAAATATTGCAAAGCATTTTTGAAGTGTTTGATGGAACAGACTATGAGCCTTGATCTGTGAAAAGTAGAAGAAAAATTGCGATGGCCTTCATTTTAAACTGATTTTCCAATTATTGCAAAATCGGTAACCTGTCTAAATATCAGTGTATTCATTTTAGAAAGGTTATCGTTTTCAATTTCAATGACAATTTATGCAAATATAGAACAGATGCTTTCAAATCATTTAAAAATTTGAATTTCCAGTTTTTTAAGATCCGGATCCATAAAGCTCTAAATTGCTTCGTCATCGATAATACATGTTTACCTCCTTTTATTTTATGTAGAGTCTCTGCACAAAAAATATTAAACCTAAGACGACAAAAGTTTTTCTTTAATAAATATCCAAAAGGACGGTTCCATGAAAGTCGCAAAAACGAGAACGTACACCGACAGCGACTTTGTGATTTTTTTTCCTCAAGAGAAATTTTATTTTATGCAAAAAAAAGTTTGAATATGTGTTTGCGCTTGCACAACAAGTAAAACATATATTCCGTCTATATAAAACATTCCCATTCCAAAACATATATCCTTTGCTAAAAATTAAAAAAAACGTCGACCGCACATGGTCGTTTGGTTCTATCTGAAAACGCCCAATACAAACAATCTCAGGCAATCGGAATTTTTTCGCTTTTAAGTATCTTTTATTTTCTACACGTTGTGTGGCCCTCCACGGCGGCGGATCTATCAGCGCTCACAGGCTCTGCCGCGCCCTACCTCCTAAATCATGCTACCGCCAAGGTTGTAGGCTGATCTGTTTGCAAAGTCGCTCCGGTTGCTTCCTTTACGTCGCGTAGACGGAAACGCCATACGCTGGCTGTTGAAACAGGTACCGCGAAGCATGTTACAGGGTGGCACACCTCGATCGCTCTGGCTCATGGGCATTTTTGGGTCGGTTGTACGAAAATGTATTAGGACTTTTCCCTTCAAAACTACCGCCCACCTCTGTGCTGTCAATTCGTCTTTTCCTGACCACCCCGTAGCATTTTTACGCTTTTTAATAATAATGATATTGTGAAGAACGGGTATGTGAATGCCTCCATTTATGGCAACCGTGTTAGCGTCAATTTGGTCATGTTTTCTCGCTTTATAACTTAAAAGCCACACAAATATTGCATCATGTTTTTACAGACTCTGTTAGTACATATTATAAACGTTAATTTCAGAGAGTTTAAAAATTATTAAAGATGGCCTTTTTTTTAAATGATTTTCAAAATAATGCATTTTTAGTTAAATGCCACTGTGTGAGCAATTCTTGTAAATTTCTCCCGCTAACCAGGAGAGCAATATTTCACGCAAAGATGAACTATATACAGGGCAACACACTGGCAAAGTTTGAAGACCTTAGCTTTTATAGATACGGAGAAAAATATTCTTTAATCCAGAGCGTGATTGCGCAATGTGCCGTGTTTGCGATTTTGTTTTCTCAGAATAACTACCCTAATACTCGGTGATTAATACTTTTGTCAATCCTTCCTATGCCTAAGTTGTCAGTGAATATTTCAAGACCTGTAGCCAGAACAGTTTTTTGGAGGAAGCCGCCCGAATTGCCAACATCGCGCGATACGCAAAACGCGCACGTGACTGAGGGGGTGCTTACAAATTTTTTTTGCAAAGACAAAATTTTTTTATGAAAACAAGGATTGGTTTTATTTTTCTGGGCATAAAGCCAGCAAATTATATTTTTTTCATCGAAATTAAAAATGGTCCCCGGACAAGGTTGTTCGATCTTATCTGAAAACGCCCTGCTGAAAATTTTGAGTTTATCGAAGCTCATTTTTGATGAATTCCTGATTCTCCAAAACTCTAAGTTTAACTTTGCAGTGTTTCTTATCTTTCAAAAAGAGAACTAAAAATAAATAGTATCTGGGTGTACACAAGTGCCTGTTCAAAAGGGTGCGCTTGTATCAAATAACATTTCTTCAGCTGGATTTGGTGTTGGCACCCATGCCATTGGCAATACCAATCTGCCCCACGAAAAACCTTGCAAACGAGTGATGCTTCGATAAACGTTGATACCATAAAGTCAGTAAACTCCTGGAGGTAGTTGCTGAGAAGCTTCCTTTCCTCCCATCCTATTCCATCACCGCATCCCGCAGCTGCACGTGGTGGAGTGGTAAAGGATGTCATATAGAAACATAAACTGTCCCCCCTGCTTCTCTTTTCCTCCCTTCAATAAAATATTTGTGGTTTATAGCTTTTACTGTTACAAAATCACAACCCCTCCTTTCTCTGGGGAGCACAAATAGTATGACTGGAAACTGGAACAGTGACATTTGTTGTGATCCAAGAGTACAGTGGCCTACTGACCGGCATTAAACCCTGACGAGATAAAAAGTAAGACCGGGCCTGTTTTGTTGAGAATCCGAGATTTCAAAGGAAACTGGTATGGCATTTTCTCAGGACTATTATTGTCTTCCCCCTTTTCTTTTTGGCATTGGGACATTGAAATTTTATATTTAGCGAATAAATCCAAATTGACGAAAATTTTACCGGCAAGCGTTTTCAGGCATTTGTTTCGGACTTGTTCGAAGACATGGAACTCTAACTGTGTCTAAGCACATGAACCCGCCACCCGACAAATGCTACGAAGGGGAAGGGGGTGCCGACAGCAACCTCCACGTGGGCTGCAGACCATTACAAGGTCGCTCATAGCTAGGGAAGACAGTGGTGTTGCCTGGCCTCACGTTCGCAAATCAGGTTTTGTGCTCGTCATCACGAACACGACGGCACCAAGAGCTTCAGCTGCGGGAGGCAGGGGAGACAGCTTTTGAAGCGCGCAGCTGGACACTGAACGAGGAAGAGCAGAGAGATCTCGAGTGGCAGCAAATACCAGAGGCGTGGGGAACTATTCGAGAGATGGGGGCGACGGTAGTGGTGAAGAGAGAGAAAGCGATTCTCCTCTCTCCCTTTCTGTATTGTTTACATTACATTTATTAAATACCTGGGGGGCGGGGGCAATTGCACCCCCACCCCCCTTCCGACACCACTTGTGGCCACGGTGCCTGCAACGCATCGTCGAGTGGTGTACTTGGTGTATCAGATTGAATACGCACCCAAAGTGGCAGCAAATTACCGTATTTACCCACATAATTTGTACCCACGCGTAATTTGCGCACCCCTAACTTAAGGATCAGATTTCCAGAAGAATAACTTGCTTGCGTATTTTGCGCGCCCTGCATGGTTCTGCGCCACATCGCCAACCGTTTCTCCGATTCCCCACGGGAGAGCGAGCTGAGCTGCGGAAATTCTGCGCAGCCGTGAGAGGAGTGAGAGAGGCGAGAGTGCGAGAAAGATGCAACTCTGCGGGAGCTACGGGACGCGCACGCGGCTGGCTCAGTGCTGCGAGGTGGTTGGCCTGTAAGGGAGCATGATGTCACGCTGAGATTCCCGGATGTGGGAACCGTCGTGTGGTGTGCGGTTGCGGTCGTGGGGGAGTGGCGCGAAGTCTGCAGCGCCAAAGCGCATGCTTTCCATTGTTTGGCTTAAGTGGTTTAAGTCTGACGCTGTCAACAGTTTTGTCGACGATTGCTCTTGCGATGAGTTACAATAACTATACAGCAAAGTTGAAGCTCCTTGTGATAAAGTTTGCTGAAGAAAATGGAAACCTGCGCAGCTGCCAGGCAGTTTAGGGTGATTGAGAACCACGTACGTTATTGGCGAAGACAGAAGTCGCAACTGCCAAGTGCAAGACCAGGAAGAAAAGCTCTTCGGGGGCCCAAATGAGGGAACTTTCCTGCTGTTGAAGATGAACTGCTACAGTATTTTCGAGATCACAGGTCGTCTGGTCACGCCGTGTCGTGCGAGATGCCACAGTTTCAGGCAAGAAAGATTGCACAAGAAAAAGGGATCTCGGTTGCAACGTTCAAGGCTATTGGGGGATGGGCGACATGCTTCATGAGACGCTATCACTTGTCCCTGAGACGAAAGACGACTCTCTGCCAGCGTTTGCCCGAAGACTATGAAGAGAAGGTGTTGGCATTTCATAGTTTCGTGATCACGTTGTGGAAAACGGACAACTTCATTATGTCCCAGAGCAGGAACGTGGATCAAACGCCGCTAGGGTGGCCACCTTTCTTCTAGCGAAATGCGGGACACGCAGCGCAGGGAGGGGAGGGGCAGAGGAAATTTATTAACACGCACACCGCGAACCGAGACTCTGTTACCAGATGTAATATCCTGTGCTGTTTATACACCTGCAAATTGTATAGCAGTAATTAACTTCAAAGAATTTTCTCTCCCAGTTATATTTTTTCTTATGCTAAATATGTTATTAAATGTTTCTAAGTTGAAAACATAAAAATCGACAGCAAGAGAACTCAATGCATCAAATGGAAATAAGCAACAGTAAATCTTTTTCGGGTTATTGTTTCCTGTCAATGCTTACTTTTATCAACATGGTCCTACACAAATTTTAGCAATATCTTCTTTTTCGAGCGTGGTGAGTTTGTGAGTTGAGTTGCCTTGTGTGCCTATCTTCACTAAAACAAATTTCCACAGCAACCCTTTCGCATTGACACAGCGATTTGAAAATAATTACAATAATTTATATTTAAACTTTTGGCAAACAATTTTCGCTTACAATATTCTCTTTCAGTATTTTACCACGAAGAAGAGAGGCACAACAGCGCATGCACGTCGGTTTTCCTACAAGAACGACGGTCGCTTCCCACAATGCTTGTATAGAAAATGGCGTACCATTGCGATTCACACGATTACCAGCAACCTCCGCGCTTCCTTGTGCCCCATTGTTTGGTAGAATCATAAGTTGCACAGTGAAGTTCACGACAGTGTAAAATCCGGGACATTTTGAAAATTCGTGAATTTCTCGCGGGACGCGAGACACGAGCCCTCAACGCGGGACAGTCCCTGAGTCGCGGGACGGGTGGTCACCCTAAACGCCGCTGACCTTCGATATGCCACCTAACACAACAGTAAGCGAAAGAGGTGTCTCAGCTGTTTCCTGTAAGAACAACTGGCTGCGAGAAGCAACGCTGCACTGTCATGCTGGCGGTAACTGCTGATGGGCGAAAGCTCCCGCCCTTCATCATTTTTAAGCGCAAGACGTTGCCAAAGGTGAAACTGCAGGGTTGCATCCACATTTGTGTCCATGAAAAAGGATGGATGAATGAAGCTTTAATGCAAGACTGGATTGAAACTGTTTGGGGAAAACGATCCAGGTGCTCTGTTGCGACTGCCGTCGCTGCTGGTACTGGACAGCTTCAGGTGTCACCTTGCCGACAGCATGAAGCGAAAGTTGTGGGACATGAAGACGAACCTTGTTGTCATCCCGGGAGGTCTAACATCTGTTCTACAGCCCTTGGATGTGTCAATCAACAAACCGTTGAAAGCCTATTTGCGCAAACTCTATGTAGAATGGATGGCCAGCGGAGAACGCAGCCTCACTCCCAGTGGAACGATAAAGAGGCCGCCCGTGGGAACAGCCTGCGAGTGGGTTCTAACAGCGTGGTACATGCTCTCTCCCAGCATTGTCGAGTCGAGTTTCAAGAAGACGGGACTATCAAATGCGCTAAACGGAACCGAAGAAAATGTTATTTGGAACGCGAGTGACGACGACAACCACGACGATCGCAGCCATGGTACCGAGTGCAAGAGCTCCAACAGTGACTCTGAGGAAACAAAGTAGGTGCGTTTGGTAAAGTAGAAAAAAAACAAAAAATCTTTTGCCGTTTGTATTTTTGTGTTTTTATATACATTATAGCCTTTGCAGATGTGTTATTTGGGACATGCTCGCGAAATATCCGCGTAATTTGAGCACCCCTTTTCTGATGGAAGATATTTTTAAAAAAAGTGTGCAAATTACGCGAGTAAGTACGGTATGTCACAGCAGCTGGAAACGCATTTGAGTCGCTTGTCATGAGCCTCACTGGTGAAGAAAGTGAACGAATACGAGGGCCTCCATCGATCGCGGTGTCCCAACCTGTGGCTACTGACGTTTCTGTCGACTGGCAGGCTGCAGAGCAACCTACAGCATAACAGCCACAAGCCGTATTCACTTCCGCCAGTGCGTTGCAACCAGGATCACGGTTGTAGCGTGGCGAGCTGGAAACTGAGGAACCACCAATAAAGACGCTTTAAACAGAACGGTCCAAGACGCGTTCGAGACACCGTACCGTAACCGAGCTGGCTTACGAGAGTCAACTATGCGGTGCAGTGAGGGGTGATGAGGGCAGGCGTGCCTTCAAGCACCTCAATAAATGATTGACCATACCTGTGGGGCGGTACGAGGTTCCGCCCAACCTACTGGAGGGTCGACCGTTTCGAGATGGCGACTCTGGCCCGGGAAGCACACGCAGCAGGTGGCAACAAGACGGACGGAGGTTGCTGCATGAGACCGACAGCAGAGCTGTACGTCGAACGGGAGCGGCTCTGTGAAGACTCTTGAGCCAGTGGCCTGCTTTTCGAGGCACGTGCTTAAACCCTAAAGGCCAGGGTGCAAAGGCCGCAGTTTGGCACCAAATCTCCGACTAATAGTTGCATCATTTGCAGAACAGCAGAGGGTAGGACTGAATGTTAGGATTTGATCGGCGAGGACCTTAATGCGAGCTTCCGGGTACAGAAGCTGACGGCGGCATTTCGTTTGTGAACAACAAAGCATGGATGAGGCGACTGGCAACAGGTTGGAATCGAGGCTATGGTCGCCGACAGGATGAGAAAAGTAGGGATGTCTTTAAGTTGTCCCGCCTCCAGTGCGAGCTTGTTGCCTTCGAAACACTCGGCCACCTCGTGAGCTTCGAGCATGCACACGCAGCCAAAGCACAAAGGGAGCCAACAAGCGCATGCTAGAGGACGGGCAACTAAAGGAGACGTCCTGCTGTTCTCGCCCTGTCAGTAACTGTACCGACTGCAAGGTGGAACAGCGGTGAATATGTTCCTGGTGGCTCTGAAAGACCAAGGCTGGCCTAGCTGAACAGACACAGGCCTGGACCACCTTACCCCAGCAGGTGAAGAACTTGGCCAGTCTTGGCTGGACACTTGGCGGGAGCAACCGAGCCGGCTTACCCTCACCTGGCCACTACCGGAACTTCCGGCGAGCAGCCACCTGTTACAAAGGGGACGCCGATTACGTGGTTATTAGAGATCAGCTGAAAATCAACCGGCTCCCAATGTTACAGTGGACAGGGGGCTATGTTCGACAAATGTTTCATTTCTCCTAAAAAGAAACAGAAGGGACGATATCGTGTCTGATTGGCTAGAGGCTCAAATGACGAAAGAGGAACTTTCGTCAATGGAACCTCCAACCAATGAGACGCGTATCGCCACTTCCGTTGTTTTTTGGAGAAACGAAACATTTGTCGAACATAGCCCTCCAGTCCTTATATTCTTGACAAAAGAACAAAGGCCCCTCGCACACTTAGACAGAAGTAGCGTTCTGGCTATTCCAGTCATCTGCGGCACGGCTGGTTGACCAGACATACCATTTTCTTAACCTGTTTGCAATGCACAAACGCGAGGATGCAAACAAAATATACATTTGACATGTCTGCGTCAAGCGGGACTCTCTCTCTCTCTAACGAAGAATCCCAAAGCACCGAAGTTGAATGAACAGTATCGATATATAATGAATTAAGTCCTCCGTAAAATTAAAAGCGCCCATTATAACTATATCAAAAAGAAGGAAGTGGATATTCTGCCGGCAGCCGGCACAATAACCCGGGAAAAAAAGTGCCGGCAGTTGTCCCCTATTGGGTCTCGTATAAAATGAATTGTGAACACGGCTATTCGAAGGTGTCGAATAGCTCAGTGGTATGGTGCTTGACTCATACGCAGCAGGACACTAATTCGATCCACAATGTGGGATTTTTCTTTTTTTTTTTCTGCGATTTTGTTTTGTTAAGGCATTAGGCGATATTTCCGACATTTCTTTTTTTAGGATTAACACTGGAAAAGAAAGAAAAACGAATGTTGTTGACGAAACATTTTCTTTTCGGGGGTGAATGGAGGACAGCGGGCTTGGGCCGCTGGCGGGCCGCCGCAAAGCGGCGTGTACTGTTGGGCCAATGGGGTCAATATATTTCTAATGAGCAGCCGCAGACTGTCGCCGCGAAGCGTCGTGAACGCGGGCGGGGGTGTGTGTTAACGAGCCCCCAGTGATACACGCGCCGTCCGAAACTGCCGGCATTTTCTTTTCCCGGGCTATTGTGCCGGCTGCCGGCAAAATAGTCTCACCCATAAAAGAATGGTAGCGCTCTTCTGATTAAGTTATCGGATCGGGCTGAAACTTTGGCATCTGGTTGTGACCTCTAGCGCTACCTTTGGGCGGAGAATGAGCGTTCGGCGATGCCTAGTTTATTTTTGCGGTAAAAAAGACCCTGTAAATTTTCTTTTGTGACACCCTGTATATACGTGTCGTGGCACGTCACCGTGAGAAGGCTCAGCTCCGGTGGAAACAACCGAAATTTATATCATCAAGAGCAATTTAAAATTATCT
This sequence comes from Ixodes ricinus, assembly GCA_037355805.1. Lineage (NCBI taxonomy): Eukaryota > Metazoa > Arthropoda > Arachnida > Ixodida > Ixodidae > Ixodes > Ixodes ricinus. Next base: position 13,934 of record JAZHYW010010634.1, on the reverse strand, counting down.
TGATAACAAAATACAGTCCTGTGACCGGGCTTAAGCACTTACCTTGCCTCATTTGTCTTACCTCCAAGCCAGTTACATCCAAGGATCTGCAAATACGGAAAACAGCAAGTTCACAGCTGACCGCGTACAGCCGACGCGTGTGCGCCAGCTAGTTTGCTACCGATGCGAACGGGTTAGGTATAGAATTAGGACCCCGGCGAGTTCATACACCGTCTCGTGGGATGGTACAAAAATTAAAGCAACGGTTTGCTTCAGTAAGTGAAGAAATAACGGTTTGTAAACACGGCGAAGAGTTCATTTCGCGAGCTTTGCTGCTCCCATCTTGCGCTGTGACCTGGCGGATGGATGTTGATAGGTCTGGCGTGGTTCTTCAGAGGAACGTTCGGGAATAACGGGCCCGTTTTACTAAGCAGTTAGGTTTATCAGTTGTGGGAAAATGGAAACAAGTTTTATGGTGATGAGAACAAATACTAGAAGCAGTAGATTCATAATATAAAAGGTTTTCGCTTAAACAAACTAATCGATTCTCTTTGATTGGTTTCGCGTTTCGTTTGGCAGTGCGTTTACAACTGCGCTCTCGTTTCACCGTACCTCCACCTCAAACCAGGGTTCTCCAGTCAGAGCGAGAGTCTAACAGTACGGCAAAAGTACAAAATTGGTTACAACTTAACTAGAATCTTCCAAATACCCCCTTCCTCTCCCAAAAAAAATAAATATAAAACACTGTTTTTGTATAAAAAAAAAATTACGCATCGTCGAATGCGCAGTGTCCGCCCAAATGTAGCGTTAGACGTCCAGGCGATATGCCAAAGTATCAGAGCTTGCCTTTGTCGGATTAAACATTTATAAACGATTTTTCAGAAATTCGCAATGGGAAAATGGCCGCCAACAAAGACTGCAAAAATTCTTGTGGGTATGTTGATACAGCCGGAAGTTAGTCTGCCTCAGTGGGCGTCTGGTGTCTCAGCTGTAGATGAACAATGGACCTTTTTCACATACCGACGGCACCAGGCGGTGGCTGCACGAACTAAAAATCGAGGAAGAGACCTACCTGTGCTACCAATAGATAATGGGAGCTACGCTACCAGTTTCTTCGTTCTCTGAGCAGCGGGGCGTGCCCAACGCGCCGTCCAAGTGGGGCATCCGTGGCGTCCACTTAAACGTCGTGTTATTCTTTCCGTCCGCTTTCTTTTTTTGCGTAACACAATTATATGTATGCTGCAATTACGTTTTCTACTCGCTGATCTGCAGCCTCCTTCCGAATTTCCTCGATTTTTCGTGCAGACTTCCGCCGCTTGGCATCGGGCGCTCGCGCGTGCGCAGAACGCTTCTCGGAAAAGGTCCATTTAGCCAGTTCGGTACAACCGCTAGCCTGGGGTCTTTAACCTGCACCACGCGGTAGTGATACACGACCGCACGCCGGTGCGTTGCTCATCCAGATGGAAAGGGGCGGGGGTGGGGATTGAACCCAGGATCCCTGGGTTCTGCAGCGCTAGCCCACTCGGCCACGATAAATATCCCGACTTAGATGATGCATTTTCGAGAATATGAGCGAAATATGCACTTCATAAGTGATTTAAAATAAAAAAAATGGTGGGTAGTATTTTATTTATGCATTTCTTGAAGAGATATTGGAGTTTTCGTTGTTCAATTCGTTTCACACATAACTTTCCGCTCTGCATGTTTTTGTAAAGAAACAATCACAATCACGCTAGTGCATCTTCAAAAGGCTGTATGAGCATAAAATTGTCTCCGGTAGTTAGTGCTAAGCCTCCTGCACAAAGTGCAAAGTCAAACTCAGGTTTCTTTCTTCTGCTTTTTTCTTTTTTGAAAAGCAGAGGAATAAGACACATGTTGTACCTAAAGTTCCTGGATAAGACTTTCCTACAAGTAGCGACATTCTTTGAAGCGCCGACTGCGTGACGCTGCAGGTTTCAGGAAGCGAATGGCGGCGCAAAGCAAATGTTTGAACTCAGGGGCGGATGCAGGAATTTCCTGAGGGGGGAGGGTCAGGTGTTGGTCAGCGTACCATATGTTTAGGAACCCCTCCCCCTCTCCTTCGTTTTACGCCCCTAAATTTTACACATGCAGAAATCAAGAGGGGGTCAGGACATCCGGACCCCCCTCTAAATCCGCCCCTGGAACTGAATGCCGCCATTTTGTTCCAGCGGAATGTGCTTCGTCGTTTCTATTGGTTGTCGTTACTTGTAAAAGAAGTATCAAGGGACTTTCGTTGTACCCTGCGACTGGAGTGCCCTCGTTTTCTTGACCGCACTTTCCCACTATGCTGGTGGAATCCATATGTTTCTTTTTATCCACGTAAAAGCTTTCCAAGTGCACAACCTTTTTTTTTTTTTTTTGAGCGGTGCCATAGTGATTTTGCATTTCGCTTGTTTGTTTTTATTGAACCTAAAAGATCAATGAGCCACTGTTTGTTATCAACAATTTAGAATTTGCAGCACACGACTGCCCAGCCACGGCCCGAAAAATAATTTGTTCAAGCCCGAGCCCGGCCCGCGGGCCGGGCGGGCGGGCTCGGGCCTTTGGACTGGCCCGGGCCCGTGCAGTGCCCTAGCCTGGGTTCTGCGGCGTGATCATTTTGATTTCGGAATTTAGATAAATCTACAGCTTCAAGACCTCATGTTATATTCATGCATGTGTTTACCAAAGCGTTTTCGGAATAAGATAATTTATAACACAGAAATTCTGATAAAGAGTACAAGATAATTTACAGTGCATTACATAATATCGTTTGACAAATTCGCTGTTGAGCTTTGAGTCTTGCAAGTCGATTTTATATGCCGCGGGAACAGAACTTTGCAATCAATGCGTCAATGAAATTAGGACAACTTAGGGTTACCAACTCTTTCATAAAGTAAGTCGGACGGAGTGGGGGGAAAGGGGGGGGGGGTGTACATTAACATAGGGAGTTAGCAAAATCAGTTCTTTCTTTATTGCAGTATTATACAGTTCCCCTTCTGGATAAACCCGAGAATTCGTCGTTTCTTTATTGCTGGCCTCTTGAAGCCGTACTTCTGCTGACTACTTGCTCAGCGTGACGCGCGTGGTTGGCGTGCGTTGGATCACATATGAAATTGATAACTGGGCAGTCTGGACCAAATCCAGGACGTAGAGCTGTCCCGACAGGGACGATGCGGGACTCGGGAGGCTTCGTGAAAAGTCGGGACAGTCCCGCAAAATCCGGGAAGGTTGGTAACCAAACAAACTAAATTAAAAAAAAAAACACAAAAAAACTTGCAATTTTAAACGAAAATATTTGAGCATATAACTATTTCTTAAAGATGACCTTTTCCAGATTCGTAAACAGCTGTCAAATACCAGGAAATTAACTCCAGAGATATGTTATTCTCACATATCTTCAAGTATGTGAAGTCCATTATTGACTTCCTTATACATACGCTTCTGAAAGGTCAACTTAATAAAAAAATGAAAAAAAATGGAAGGTAAGTTTTGCTGCCGTTAATTAAGAACAGTTAGACGATTCTTAACTTTTTCTAGGCACCGAACCATGAGATACAGTGCTCAACGAAACGAAATGGACCAGCGGAACGCGTGGACTCGCGTACCTGTGGCGCCATCTGCCAGAAGAATCAGTCTATTTGGTGCCGCGAGTTGAACACGCACAGAGCTGAGCCAAGCACTCAGCGGCAGTCAGTGCTCGGTGCGCAATCCCTCATAGCTGATCAACGCTGGCAATAAATTTGCAACCTGACAGCGTTTTTTTCTTCTTCTTTTTTTTTTGCAGTCGCGTACTAGACACATTTAGTTGCAAAGGTTAAAGCTGTAACAAAGTGACCACTACTCGCAGCGATCTCACTTTTCATACTAAATAAATATGTAGTGTCATGGCACGTGTGTGTTTTTTTATAAACTAAATAAACATATTGTCTTCCTTTTTCGCTGTTTTAGAGCGCAGCTCTTAGGCTCCCGTTTCCGGGTTGAGCGGCGTCGCCGTCGACGTCGGCGTAACTGCGCGCGTTCCATTATGGGAATAATGCAACCGGGTGTAATCGCGCGTTGCTTTATGGGAAAATTTCCGCCCTAAATTTAAATTTTTGCTAAATCTTCCTTTGAATTTAGCGGAAAAATTTCGCTAAATTTCCCGCTAAATTTAGTGGGAAATTGTTCGCAAAAGTTTCTAGGTAAATTTAGCGGCACAATTTCCCCGCTATATTTAGTGGAGAAATTTTCGCTAAATTTGCAAACAAAATTGAGCATGAAAATTGAAAATTTTCGCTAAATTTCTTGCTAAATGGAAGCGGAACAGGAGAGGAGAAGGGAGGGTGCGGAGGGGGCGGAGGGGCATGCTCTCCCTCCGTACCCTACCCTCCTCCTCCTCAAGAGCTGCGCTTTCAAGGGGCGATGCAACAATTTTTGTACTTTGCGCAAATACCGCTTAGAACGGATCCCTGACATTAATGACCTGTGAAACACCCGTTCGTTTTTCACCCCACGCAATAGAAGTCCCAGAAAAAAATCAAAGAAAAACGAGCAGCGTTTACCCCGTCAACTCGCAGCCAGAACAAGCGGTCACGTGATCTGGAGCCGATTATATGCCGCCAATGTTGATCGCAGCCACGCGCTGGTGTTGGCAAGGCACAGGACACGCGCTGAGTTCCAGACATTGTTATGGCTCGGCTATTGTCGTCGTTGCAGCGATTGGACACGGGCCACTACTCGAATGCTTCTCGAGCTATCGATTATCACGAGCCCAAATCGAGTGCCCACGCAATGCTCGGGTCCAATCTATGAACAGCATTCAAATATCGTCATGTGGGTGTACTGCGATCCCCACTTTACGTCATCAAACGTCATTAAATTTTGCAAAGGAGAGATTGAATGAAAATGATCGCTTTGTCTCTGAAATTACACCGCAACAAAGGAGTTTCTTGGCCAGTGGCGTTGTGTGCGAGTAACCTTGAGTCCCACTAGTGCCAGTAAGCTCGTGTAAAGTGAAAAACATTCCAATTGAATATCGTTGCACCGCCCCTTTAATTCGGCATTGCAGAAAATTGTAAACGTCTTTAATTTTTTATTGTTTATATATTTGGGCAGTATACCTCTTGAAGGACGGATAAAAATTGCGAATGTCACGCGGTGATTAAAAAAACAGTGGTTAAGCTTGAAATTCATGCTTTCTAGGATTCCCTTATCGGGGGTTACGGCCCGAGCGCGAACAGCCGCGCTTACTGCTTGGCTCAGATCTGCGCATGTGCGACTCGCGACACCAGATTGCACGGCTTCTCCCGCAAGATGACGTGGCAACTACGCGAGGCCACGCGCTCCGCTGGTTCATTGCCTTTCGTTGAGCACTGACTTTTTCAATTTTTACACTTTTGCAATTTTTTGTAAACGCGGAATTTATTTTGGTAATTAGTAAAGTGCCAGCTAGTTGTGTTCTGCTTACAAAGTGTTCATGTTTAGGATATACGTAAGCAAATACTAAAGAAAGAAAAAAATACAATTTTGAATATATCTAAAAAAAGGAAGGATTTTTTTTTTCTCAATAACATTACGCAGCTTTTGCAACCTCTCAGTCTTACACCGTATCCTTCGGGTTCAAAGTTCGAGCTCCTGTAAAAACAATACCCCGGAACTGTGCGGCTGCTTGTCCGCCCTCGCGATTGGCTAGCGCCGGCCCTCTCGCCTTCCTTGAGGAAGTGAAGGGGCGCCTCAGTTGGAGTTAGGTTTGGGAATTTGGTGGTTAGTCTGAAGCATACGTAACGCAAGCAGTGTGTGTGCTATACGTTTATGGGGATAGTACTTTGCCGGACTGCCCGCAGAATCCACATTGTCTCAGGAACTGACGCCATGACGCCATGTCTTCTAGCTTTCACGGTACATATTGTGATGGTTTCCGGCGTTCCAGAAGAGTCCGTTACCATATATCCAGGAAATAAAAATAAAGGTATGTTTACGATTGCTTCTTGGTTGAAACGAAGTAGGTATACAATTATTTTAGAGCTTCATCGACCAAAGTGGCGCTACACGCAATTTTATTATTTCACATCTGTCTTCTCTGTCTCTTCAGTTCTTCATAGAAAAATTGATACTGAACGCTATTCACTTAATTATTTAGTCAGTTGTTTTTCGAAGGTAAGAAAAAATAATCTATAGTCCGTTGCAACCTAAGAACGAAGGGCGAGGATAAGACAGGCTGGAGGAGAAGCAGACGGAACGCTGGAGAAGAGAGGGAAACCTCCTTCTCTCTTTAGCGTTCCGTCTGCTTCCTCCTCCCCAGCCCGTCATACCCTCGCCCTTGTTCTTGAGTTGCAACGGACTATAGTAAAAGTGAAACTGACGAAAACGCTTTGCCAACAAGTACGCAACAAGTACGCAGGAGAAATTTGTATCGGGTTTTAACCCGATTTTAATTTTTTGATTGTAGATACATGAGGAATGCCGAATCATAGTATAGGACGCTTTGCAATTACTTGCTAAAAAAACAGCTTATTCTTGTGTGCATTGTGTGTTTTAGAAGGAAATGTTTTTTTTTTTTATGGCAAATTTTACTCACTAATGTATTCAATTGCTGCTACGACTCCCCAATAGGCATTCCAAACATCACAATTGCTTACGCTCTGGACAGTTACGTAGATAAGACTGAAGCCACCGAATGGTTGAAAATTGTTCAAGAGAAGGTAATATTTCTTTAGCATCATACCGTGTTTCAAGTCTCCTATTACCGTAAATATTTTATGCATTTATAATGTAGCGGTATCTATATTTTGCATTTAACACCGCCATTGTTTTAGTATTTAGTCACTAATGGATTGCCTCTCAAGCCACAGCTTGTGCAATCACTTGCACCAAATGCACTAATAAATTTAATGGACTCATAATGTTCGTTAAGGAACATTTGAGGTAATTTAGGAATTTCCTTCTTTTAAATAATTTTTTATATACTTTTGCACATTGTGTTTGTTCTTTTTTGTCTATGCACTTGCTTTTCTGTATGTAGAATTTCGGAGTTACATTTTGCTGCATTTAGATTCAATGACCATTCACAGTCAAAATACAGATAGATTGCTGGTGTGTGTTTGTGTCTTTTGTTTGACAAAAATGACAGCTCCCAAGTAAACAGAAAAAAAAATCCATGCTTTCAGGCGCAAGCACAACTCAGTGCGACTTTGAGCGCTCAAGTAAGACTTGAGGACGTTCGCATATGGACTGTGAGTTGCATTCATTATCATATTTTGGGATAAGGTTTTGCACGAACATCAGAATAATTTCCGTAATGGTACTAATATTTTCGCAATCTATAAATGAATTTTAGTTCGTAGAAGTTGGCAATTTGAACTGGACATCTGGTCAAACTGCCCAGTTGCCATCTCTAAATAAATTTTTTGAGAAGCATCAATTGCACATGCGGATGTTTTGAAGAGTTTTTGCATGAACTATTTTTTCTCCTTTAATTTTACTAAGGCTGATTTGATTTTAGCCTCGCAGCGGCCTACTGGATGTACTGCGGCAGGTCACTCGTGATGGAATGCTTTACCCATTACAAGCACTTCATGGAATGCGAATATTTTTTTCGATGAGCTACAATCCAGATATTATTTGCCTGGTAACCAAGTAAGACGGTTTGATACTTCGTAATTGCTGTGGAGCGAAATACGCACATTGTTTTCTAATTTAGGTAATTTCAGTTAATGAAAGTATAAAAGTGAATATGGTGATGGCCAGAACTATAGCATTTTGAGACAGGACTAATTAGAGCCAAGCAATTTTATTTCAATAAAGTGTGAGATAATGTTTTATCAATCAATCAATCCGTGTTTCATTGTACCCCAAACCGCTCGTAAGGCCTTAGGAAGGTTACACTTGCACGAAGTGAAAGACAATCGGACCAACAAGTTTTTCAGACTACAAAGTGAGCCTATAGTATTACATTTTCTTCAAAACATTCAAGGGTAGTGAAAAGGTCCACGTCAGGGTTAAAAGACTTGCCATACATGGACTACATCTGAGTCAGCGGAGGAATAGAAGTTAGAAGGGTAAAAAGAAACCGTAGACTGATTTTGTCGCTGGAAAACATGAAATGAGATTCTACTCAATAACAGGGGAATCAATAGCAGCGTTGAGCAGTTTATATTAAAAAAAAGAAAACATGTCGCGAACTATTTGTTTATTCGAAAGAGGCGAAAGGTCAAGTGTATCCAAGAGAGACACGTAATCATGAAAGCTCTCCGCCCAATGTGGCGATCATAGATAATTCGTACAAATCGTCGCTGTACGCACTCTAACCTGAGCATCTGACTCACTCCCAGGAAATTCCACTCAGTAGTCCATACACACAGCTATGTAGTATAAAAACGACGCCAAAAATACTGTAAAAATATTGATTAATATAACTTGACAATTTTAGCAAGCCTAGTTGCAGTACAATTCTTGGCATATAATAGTTGCCTCAAACATTTTATTATAAAACCCGCAACACTATAAGGGGCAGAATTTTAACGTAAACGTATGAAATGTGTGGGTTCAGTTAAACCAAACATTTCATAATCACTATTTGTCACAAATAGACTATTTTGTTCTATTATACACTACATATATACCAACTCATGTTTAACAAGAAACCGGAGCGCCCCTAGCGGACACAATCGACGCCGCGCATGCGCGATGGGGGTGTGGGCAAGAAGCTCGCCGTCGCCCATAAACAAACCATTGGAATGGGATGTTGTCGGCGTCGGTGTGAGTCCCCGCTCTTTTTCGCGTTGGAATTGTTGATTCTACGTCTTCCTGGCAATGTCTGACTACTTGAGTGGCTTCAGCAAAATTAACGAGGCTCGTTACACCGCAAAACTCGGCGTGAATAATGTAACATGCGGCGATTCATTCCGAGTGGACGCCGCAGAATGGACGCTAAAGCCTGATTCACATGGTGAGGTTCTGCTCGCCATTTTCAGTCATGACGTCGCTCGGGCTGCAAAAGCCTGAACCGTAGCTGAGATGTCGACGTCGATACTGAAAATCGCAAGCAGAATCGCACCGAGTGAATCAGGCATAACAAGTCGGTGATGGCCACTGGTAACAATTATCAACACCTCCTTATATATCTGCTGTTTACACCGAGCCTTCTTACCCGAGGCAACCTTCAAACTTAGACGCCTTTTGAGGTCTGCACTTCTTATCGCAATTACCGGGTCAACGTTTGGTCTACGGGCCGCTGTCGTTTGAACGAGCAGACGACAAGCAGAAACGTTTGAGAGAGCAGACGACAGCTCGAACGATGAGGCGGCTGTTTGAACGTGATGACGCACTGAACGTAGTCCGCAGGTGGTCCGTGCAACTTGACGGTTTTCCCGCGTTCATGTTGGAACGTAACAAATAAATCTGACGACCACAAGTATCCGTGAATTCAATTCAAAGTGGTTTCCGCCCAAGCAATCGTGGTCCGACGGCGTCTGTTTTTCCTTTTTAACGGCCCGTTCCGTTCTCGGACGAACCGAGCAGGCAGAAAACGCATGAAAACTGACCTTCAAACCTTTCCCGACTCTTTGGTAAAGCCCCAGTCGCGGCATTTTGACGAGAAGGCAGGTTTTTGTCCGGTTTCTTCCGAAGTAACACAGGCATGCACGTGCCCCATGGCGGCTTCCGCCCACAGCCCCAGACCGGAAGTGCGCCCGACGCGCCACCACCGCGCCGTGACGTAACAGAGATGAGTTCGTGTATACAGGTTACTGAAGAAGAAGCAGGTGTAACTATACCCAATTGGGTGCTTTGTCTCCATTATACAACTATAATTTTAGGTGTATCAAGCCACATCTATTATAAAGACCAGGATTGAAACCTCAAATCGTACACTTAGTAGCCTGTAGCCGTAACACCTTACATATGAAAGGGAAGGTCATGTAGGAGAAGGAGATTCAAAGGAAAACAAAATTGTATGTTTCAGCGCTTTCTAGGTGTCCAGAGAGACATATATTGGGCAATATCATTATGAACAAAAATAATAAATTCAAAACTATCTTCAGATATGCAGTATGCATATCTGAAGATATGCAGATGTGAGAATTCAGATATGCAGTGTGAAATTTTCTACTTTAAATACATGTTTACAGAAGTGTTCGTGTAGCTCGCAAGCTTCACAAACATCGATTTCAACGCTGTTATTTCCTTCACTCGTTAACAATCATATATTTTCTACACCTCGTTAACCAAAGCTTCATTCAGATTATTACACTACTACTTTTAAAAATGTTCGTGCATCTACTACCCCTCAAAGCCCTTTGAGAGCTAATGAATATGTTCAACAGAGACAGCTCTGCGGAATTACAAGTGATAAAATGTGTGTAAACCTAAATATAAAGTCACGTGAAACACCATGGTTAGTTTCACATCGCAAATTTAATTTTGCAGGAGCAATTTCAAGAGTGGACAATGTGAAGTTTTATCTCAAAGTTATTCATATATTATAATCTCACTGTACTTTTTAATGTATTGTGAGCTTTCTTAACACAAGAAAAAAGTTCAAAGCCGTTTGAATTGCACGGGGCATAATTAATTGAATAGTACATTTAGAATTACAATTAGCTTTCGTTTTCATTGTAACATATTCATAGAAAACGTCGTATTGCGCATAAGAAATATGGTCATCAATCTGATATTTGTTTTTAAATTTATTATTGCATACAATTTCTTATGCTGTCAGAGCTTCCATTGGCGATGGAGGTACACTATCACAGGTCCCAGGTGAGTCTCTTATATTTAATTGGTGTCAACTGATAATACATAAGAAGTGGTTCCAATTACGACAAAGTCATACATTTATCACAAATTTATTATATAAGGATCCGTTCACTTTGCGTTATGTTTGAACACTGCATTTCTAAATAGATCAAAATATTCTAGGATAGGTTAGATAGTGCAAGAATGTTTGGAAGAATGGTTGCCGCTTATTGCTAGAAAATATTCATAACGGCAGAGACGTCAGATGTGTTGAATAAAACACACCTTATCTTTTATCACAGCGAATTCCGAGCAAACCGTAGCGACTCTATTTGTTAAGAATAACCTCAATATAAATGTGGTTTGGTACATTAATTGAGGACTGAAAATTCATTATACTTTCAGATCGTCTCCTGATGTCATCCATTTTAAATGCACTATTTGTGCAACGTTCTAATCCTTTAATAATAAAAAGAATGTTTACGTGATAACACCCAACCTAATTTGTAATTTAGAAGGAATACAAAACGAGACTAGTCAGCTTTCCCCTTCTGAAATGTTTTTTAGGCTATGGTGTATACAAGACACTCTGCAGAAAAAGAAGTTCCTTTGCTCCTTTATTATAATGAGGACGATCCAGAGTTTGCGGGCACAATGCTCTCCGGCTTGATATTTCAGAGGTATGTACTTGAAACTGATGTGCGGTTCAGATTAACCTTACTATTTTCCGTCCGTTTTGTCAATAGACTTCAGTGCAAATCTAAAGACACGTTAGTATTTCAGTGGCCTTCAACGTTCAGCTAAACTCAGTTTGCCAAAACAACAATTTTGTAAAGTAACATTTGTGCGGTAGTATGTGTGTGTGTGTTTGGACCGATGATATATTCCTAGGTGTTCGATATAAGACTGCAAATTGGTGTCAGAATGCATTTTTTGTGTGTGCATGTGTTTAGCCACCTATACTTGCTGCCTTGTTTATTTGTTTTGCTTGATTTCTGTCTTTTTGATTAAGGTATGACAACCAGAAAAACCCGACCGCCACCTATGCACTTCGATCAGCTCTACGTCTTTACATCTCAGGTTCTTAAAAAATACAAAATGTATTTTGTATTAAATAAGTTACTAAATTCCAGGATCCACTTTGATTGGCACTTTTATTCAGAACAGCCGCTATACAAGGGCATAAATATCTGCCAACATTAATATACCACTATCTGGTAATATATACGGCTCACGACATATATGTTTCTGTGATGTCAAAATCTGGAATGCCGTCGCGCCCTCAATTATCTTTAACACATTTCTGAAACACCTTATTTTCTTAATACAACATCCTTTTGTGATCTTAAGGCTAATCTGCATATTGTTAATTTTAGTTAGCTTTCTTCGTGGCTTTCAAATTATTGCGCTTGTTTTTCTTATATCGCCATAAACATTATTTAATGAACATTGATCGTAAACTTTTAATGATAAATGAAGAAAATGAACCCAAGTTAGCGAAAATGTCTATGGATCTCTATGGCTTTTCAATAATATTTATCATATGGCTCTTGGTAGTTGGAGACAGCAGTAGGAAAACTTCTCAAAAAGGGAGACGTTCTCCTAATGTTGCATTTTCCGTCAACTTGAAAGTTCCTTAATATTTCCGCACAACAGTCTCAGATGTCACATTATGAACCCCTCATTTGAATATTTTTCGCCATGCTTGGTACGAGCAGAGCCTTATATACTGGGAGAGTTTGGCCGATGGGCGGAGCCTGTCGCCCGCTAAAACAAGCGGACGTTACGATAACACAAAATGAAGGATTTTGCTTTCGGCATCTCTACTTATGTGCGCTAGTCCAAATACGCGGTTAGTAGTCGTTTTATAAACACAATTTTTGTACTCTGACATTTATGTTATGCCTGCAATTGATCACTATATTCAAGCACTGGCCACCCTTTGTTAATCTCCAGAAACATATAGATTACAAATAAGCTTTATTTATTTTAGTTAAAAAAAAAGGCTTTCTCATACAAAAACTAATCTTGCGATTCAGCGCAAGGGTTCGCAGCACCTAGCCTAGATGGCCCTCTTCACGACACTGAATTTTAGCGGTGGTCATTTTTGAGACCCAATATTCAAAGTATTCAAAATTCACTTTTCACAAAAAAAGGAATAAGTTTAAGCTCGTATAATTTAAAGAGATCGTAGCAGATAAGTAAGTTAGAGCTACTGACTACGTGTGCAGCGCCAAAACAACTTAAATTAGCGATAGACACTTTTATTACAATGGTGGGTCACAGCATACCTTGCGCGTCTAATCCAGAGTGGGTTCGAAATTCTATAACAAAATAGCGGAGGGTAGGTGCCACCTTCTTGTTGCCTTAGTTCCAACTGCGGTTGTTCGATTCAAAAGAGTGTGCCAAACTCTCCCAGTATAAAGGGCTCTGGGTGCGAGACAAATTGCGACTGCAACCTCAGTGTGGGAGGAACCAACGCCACCTAGAATAAGCAAAGCCTGTGTTCTGGAGTTTTGACGCCATCACAGTGAGCTAGAGCAGACTCACATTGGACACGGTTATAGCGCAGCGCTTGACTGGGCCTCGTGCAGTGGGTGTAACCAGAGAGGATGCTAATGGGGCGTCGGCCACCCCAAAATCCAGCCGACCCTATAATATACACATGCATTTTCGCGTAATTAACTTTTTTAATATAGTGTTTAAGGGCATGGTTCCAATTAAAAAATTGCTCAGCATCATCGAAAAACACTAAATCAACAAATAGCCGAGACAATAGAAGGCACGCGAAGGATTATATGGCTTTCTGAAAAACCGCGCAAATCCGACGGGTTTTTTAAGTTTCGATTTGCTATCGGGGCGCATCTCGGCCCCGACGGCACTTGCTCCCCGTGGAGAAAGAGTGAAACCAACCTCTGGCGCGCTGTCATCGCGCGACGCAGCAGAGGCTGGTTCAGGGTGTAAGATAGACAGGTGGGGAAACGAGAGCCAAATGAGCGACCGGATTGTGTCCCCCTCGGTTTTTCTTTTTCTGTGGCGCCATCTGTGTGGAGCACCGCGAACTCTCACTCCGGGTGGGCGACCGGTGGCGACCGGCTAAACTGACGGAGACGGTTTCTCGTGGATTTTCAATGGAGGACTGTCGTGCTCTCGGTTTATTTTGCACACTCTCCCATAAAGTTCCATGCAAATACGATTCTATTTTTTTTCCTCTCGCCGCAGCGCCATCTGTCGCAAAT